>CAKNYM010043937.1:635-18312 GCA_932195095.1 Andricus curvator
TACGGTATGATAGAAGGGTGAAAGAGCCTAGCTAACACGGGCCTTCTGGATCCCTGGGTCGAGGCCCCGCCCGGACCGACTTACAGTTTTGTAATCGGGACAGGAATGACCTGCGGCCCACATAGCGAATAACAAACAGCTCTCCGTTTTTGTTATGGTGGTTTGCAAGCGGGTATTTGCACATTGAGTGGCTCACTCAATATGACCACCCCCCTAAGCCGTGGGTGTAGAGCGATTGTGCTCATGGCACTTTGGCACCTAGGGGTTAAGAAGGTGTCTTAACGGCCTCTCGGGGACACCGGACTACCTCCCCGAGTAATTACAGTCTTACCCCTGCATGCGGGGCTCTGCAGGGGCGGACCGTTATTTCCCTAGCTTCTCGTGGGATCTATATGTATACAAAAACTAAGAATGATGTAAGAGGAGGAGGAAGAAGGGAGGTGGCGGAGGGAGGTGAGGGGTTGGGCCTTTACGGGCCCAACTTAACCCTTACACCTCTATCTGTCTCTCCGGCAAGCCAAGTTCAGTTGATGGCTGTGCCCACAGCTCCCTTGGGAGCTGAGGGATCGACGGTCCCTCTGAACGAGGCCATGGTACTGGGAGAGGCCAATCGGCCCTCCAATAAGAAAAACAGCCTCAACGGTTCCCAGAAAAGGAAACTGAGGAGGAAAGCGCGGCAGGCTAGGGAAGCAGGGCGCTTGGAAAAGTGTCCCCAGACCAATGGCCAAAATTGTGACCTCCTTCTGCAGAGGAGGGGTCTTTGTATTTGTGGCAGCCGACCCAGCGGCTAGAGCTTGGCTACTCAAAACGGTGGTCGAGACAGAGTCGTGGGAAGGTGCGTCCCTTAATGTGGGTGGGGTTGAGTTGCGCCAAAAGATGGTGAGAGCTACGGCGTGGTTCCCGGGCAAACCGGAAGACCCGTCTGAGGCGCTCGTCGGTTGGAGGGATTCAACCCCTCACTGAAGACTGCGTCCTGGCGAATTGTCAGGCACGAAAAGCCTCAGGAAGGGGATACATTAAGAGGCACTAGGCATCTCCTAGTCGTGTATATTCCTGGGTCCAAAACGAGGGCCCTTTCGGCCCTCAACAACAGGCCCTTCTATCACTTTAGACAGGTCAACTTCAGGGTTACCGGCCAGGGACAGGAGGAGCCTGTTGAGACGCAGGAGGATCGGGAGCAGACCTAAATGACTTCTCCGGGTCTAACCATCACCCAGATTAACTTGCATCACAGCAAAGGCGCCTCTGCAGTTTTGCAGAGGGGCATGGCTGCGGGGCATACAGGTATCTCGCTAATCCAAGAACCATGGTTAGTTCGAGATACCATTAGGGGATTAGGGGGGCTGGTCTTTTTTGTTACAGGGACCCCAAGGTGGCCAAACCAAGGGCATGTATACTGACGAAGGGAGTTAGCGCTGTCCCGCTGCTTGAACTATGTTCGAGAGACCTGATGGTGACAGCCTTGGATCTCAAAGGGATAGGGAGGCTAGTTCTAGGCTCAGCTTATTTTCCTTATGACAGCGATACTAATCCACCAGTGGAGGTATGTACACTGGTGGAATATTGCAAGGTAAGAAGCATTCCTCTTCTGTTGGGGTGCGATGCTAATTCCCACCATACTTTGTGGGGTAGCACGGACGTCAACTCAAGAGGTAATGACCTACTGGAATACCTAATCACTACTGACTTAGATATTCTTAATACGGAGAACACCCCGACGTTCCGTAATTCGGTCATGGAAGAAGTCATTGACATCACTCTCTGCACCAGTAGTTTTAGGGATAGTATCAAGAAGTGGAGGGTTTCAGACGAACCCTCTCTCTCCGATCACACACAAATAGAGTTCGTGTTGGAATCCGTTGTACCCGCTGGCCCCAAATGGGTCAGAAATCCAAGAACAACAGACTGGGATCAGTTCTCCACGGAACTAAGATGTGCACTTTCAGAGGTTCCCAGGACAATTCGAAACGTGGACACCCTGGAGATGGCAGCCAAAAATTTCACAGAAGCCATCAAAGCTACTTATGAAAGTAATTGTCGACCTACAAGAGTCCGAAAGGCTGGGGAGACACACTGGTGGAATGGGAAACTCGAAGAGCTTCGCACGGTAACCAGAGAGAGGTTCAGACGTGCCAGTACTGGCAAAACGAAGGAACTATGGACGTCATTCACAACGATGAGGGACGAATACAGAGGAGCAATACGTAAGGCAAAGCAGGAGAGCTGGACCAAATTTTGCACAGACATCGAGAAGGGAGCTGCTTTCTCGAAATCCGGACGCTATTCTCGGCATTCTGAAATTGCCCGGAGGGGGATACTCAGAGTCGGACAAAGATACCTTGGCCCATCTGATCAGGGCACATTTTCCAGGCTTTTCAAGGGCTGGAGAAGGGGGGACGACAACTCAGAGGCAAGCAAAGTCACCTGTGGCCCAGCTGGGCCCCGAACGACGGCTGGCCAACGAGATCGTCACCCCTGACAAGGTCAGGTGGGCCCTGAAATCCTTCAGTCCTTACAAGTCTCCTGGCCCGGATGGCATATATCCAGCCGTCTTACAGAGGGCTGGAGAGATCATCATAGGGCCGCTAGTGAGATTTGCTAGGGCTAGTTTGACGTTGGGATATGTCCCGACGGCTTGGAGGGGTACGAGAGTAGTCTTCACGTCACTCGACGTGGACGGCCCTAATCGGAGCAGTGAACCTAATTGAAGGTCAACTGAAGGAGAAAGGCCTTGCGATTGGAACCTTTATGGACATCGAAGGAGCCTTCAATAAGACCTCTGGAGAGGTGATCAGGGCGGCCATGATTGCACATGGTGTTCCTACGGCAGTCGTGGAATGGACGTGCCACATGTTGGCCAACAGGAATCTAACCACGACTAAGGGTGATGTCAGTCCATGTGGAACCACTGACTCGGGATGTCCGCAGGGGTGAGTTTTATCGCCCTTGCTGTGGTGCCTGGTAGTGGATGAATTGCTTCATCTACTCTCGAGTCAGGGTCTTCACGTCATAGGCTATGCAGACGATATATTAGTTATAGTGCGCGGTCAGCATCAGCCAAATATCTAGGAGTAATTCTGGATAAGAAGCTGTGATGGAATGAGCACCTGGAAAACAAGTGCAAGAAGCTAGTAGCGACCCTATGGCTCTCCTACAGCTGGGGCCTGAAACCGGAGACACTTATGTGGATTTACACAGCGATCTTGCGACCCAGGTTAACCTATGCGGCGGTAGTCTGGTGGAGCAGGGTCGAGCTGTCCACTGTGAAGTCTCGACTGGAAAGGATCAGGGGACTGATTTTGAGAGGCGTCCCTGGAGCTTCGAAGTCGACACCCAGGATGGAACTTGTGGCACTAATAGGCTTAAAGCCCCTCCATCTTACCATCAAGGCCGTGGCTGCGAAGGCGGCATGGAGGATAAATTTGGTGAATGACAGAAGGATCTCGACAGCAGTGAAGATCCCAGTCGACATCGCGAGAAGGCCGACCCTGACATGCCCAGGGACAAAATGGTCACGCGCCACCTCTTCGACATGAAGTATCGTGTTAGCCTATCCACGAAGGAGGAATGGGTTAACGGCGACGCATACCTGCCCTGTGATGGAGACAACTGGTTTACAGGTGGCTCCAGGAACGAGGAGAAGGCAGGAGCCGGCGTATATCGTAGAAGGAATTGAATGGGCTTCACAATTGAGATGGGGTCCTACGCCACAGTTCTACAATCTGAGATTATGGCCATACTCCAGTGTGCCTATAAGGCAAGGGAGTACGTCAATAAAAGGAACATCCGTATCTGCTCAGACAGCAGGGCTGCTATACTGGCCTTGAATGGAACAACGACTACGACGCTTTTAGTATTGGAATGCTTTAAAGCACTAAATACGTTAGCAACCGAAAACCGAGTCACTCTGCTATGGATCCCTGGACACAGTGGTATCAAGGGCAATGAGATATCGGATAGGCTAGCCAAGCTAGCAGCAGGAAGAAATTTTATAGGACCCGAGCCAGTGGTAGGTATTTCCAACCGAGCTAGGGAAATATTCAAGCTCGGAAGGAATGGCATTAAAGTCCTAACAGAACTATTCATAGGACATGGGAAGTTAGGATATCACAGACATAAGATAGGGCTTGCAGAAAGTCCCCTCTGTCGTCTGTGCGGAAAGGATAATGAGACATCTACTCACATACTTTGTTACTGCCCTGCGATTGCGGGGAAACTTCTAACACTCACAGGTAATTTTTTTATCAGTGAGTTGGAGATATCGGCCAATAGCATGGCTGCGGTCCTCTCCCTATGGAGAGGGCTATGGGGTCATGCTTAGGCTTACAAGGGAACGCAACGGGATTACCCAAGCGTCAGGGGCTGCTAAGGTCTCAACCCAGAACTAATAATAAATAATAATAATATGTAATATATAAATATTGTAAATAGTAGATAAGTATTAGGTATTAACCGCGGAAGCAGAGTTTGGAAATGCGAGCCAATGCGAGAAAGTAGGGACATGCGAGCGAGGCGAAGCGAGGAAGGCAAGGCGATAAGAGCGTGCGGTCTTAGAGGTAAGGTATGGATGGATGTTAGTTTTTAAGGGTTAGTTTTAAGAAAATTCTGTAAAAAATGGAAGTGTAAGCAAGACAATTTTTTAAGGCCAGCAGGCTTAAAAATAAACGTTTATCTATCTATGTTAATGCAAACAGCGAAAAAAATGTCGATTTTTTTAATTTCAGTTTTTATCTTCTAGACAAAATTTTTCTTATACTTCTCATCCCTCCGATTTAATGCACACAGGTATAAGAAAGATAAAAAAATTGTTAACTTGCAAAATTAATTGTTATAAACAAATTTTATTAACAAATACTCGACATTGGGGGTTATTCGTCTTCAAAGTATATTTCTGCTCTGAAATCGATTGCTTTCATCGTTAGGATGATGCGTGGCCATTAAAATTTAAGATTAAATTTTATTTGTTTATTTTATAAACAAATTATATAAACAAATGCAAATTTTGCGCGTTTTTAGGCGAAAAGAAACTGTTTTTTCTTCCGACCTTGTTGCAATTTTATTGCCAACGATGTTTACGGACAAAATGTATGCCACTTACCAGTATTTGTTTATTTTATAAACTAATTACATAAACAAATGCACACTTTGAGCGTTTTTAAGCGAAAAGAAATCGTTTTTTTTTTATTTTGACCTTGCTGAAGTTATATTGCCAATGATGTTTTCTTTGAAAAAATTTGCAACCCATCAATATTTGGTTATTTTATAAACAAAGTATATAAACAAATGCACATTTTAGGCCATTTTAAGCAAAAATAAACCGTTTTTTCTTCTGACCTTGCCAAAATTATATTGCCAATAATGTTTTCTGCAACATTTTTGGCCACTCATCAATATTTGTTTATTTTATAAACAAATTATATAAACAAATGTACATTTTCGGCGTTTTTAAGTGAAAACAAAAATCTAAAAACGGTGCATAATTGCGTTCTAAATTTCATTTTGAACCTCGTTTTCCGATTTCACTCCACGGTGCGGCGACGTTCTTCCGAATGGTACCGAAGGGATCCAAGTCATACACCGAGCATTTTCGTAATTTCACGAAGTATTTTCGTAATTTGTTCCCAAAATTCGTAACTTTACGTAAAATTCGTACGAAAATTTGATCTTAATCCCGAATTCAGTAACAGACATTTGGAAACTTCCATTACTTTTGTGTCTGAAATGTTCCGTAAATTTCCGAACATTTTTAACAGTGTATATAAAATAATTTATTCTTTTATAATAGATCGAAATTTTACATCATTTTAGTTGTCGAAAGTTTCCAGCTAATCTATCAATCGTGTATAGAACGCGTACGGTGCATATATACGTATACATATATGCGTTACAATGCGAAATCGGCAAAGGTATTCTCCGCAGAAGTAAGGCTTACTACACGAATATAACTTCCTGTCGCTGAGTGTGGGCGCTTACTGAATGGTGCATTGCATCCTACTATTAGAAATTGTTCATCCTACTCATTTAAAAAGTCAGTTTAATTTGCCTAAATGAAAAATAGTAATTTTAACAAAATCCACAGATGAAAAGCTGCGCTTCAATTTAAGGTAGTTAGAGCTACTAGTTTAGAGAGTTCTTTTAACGATCCACTTTTTTCGAAACACCTTTTTTTTAAATAGTGGAGCCCTGAATAACGTTAAGCTAGCACAACACCAACTATAACAAAAAAAGGCAAAGGAAAAATCGGACGACTTCCGGTCGTTGATATTTCAGGAGCCCTAAACCTAAACGAACCTGAAATTATGCAAGAGAAGTAAATTTAAAAAAATTTTAATTTTGTTTAAACAATAATTGTTTGAACCATTTAAAAAAATTTAAATATCACATTCAGGGAGCCCTAAATGAGCCTTAAATTATTGTGTGAGGCGAATTTTTTGTAAAATCATTTTTAGTACGTTTTACAGCACTGTTCGACCAGGTAAACGTCAGGCTAGTGGAAAGACCATTTTTTACAAAAAATAACGGAACCCTAAATTTAGGACTACAAGCCTAAATTAGCCTTAAATCAGTCCTGAAATATATGAGCAGAAAGAAGGGTTTTTGTGATTTTCTTTGCGCATGTTTTATAACGTGAAGCTAGCACAACACCAACTATAACAAAAAAAAAAGGGCAAAGCAAAAATCGGACAACTTCCGGTCGACGATATTTCAGGAGCCCTAAATGAGCCTGCAATTATGTAAGGAAAATAAATTTAAAAAATTAAATTTTTGGTAAATTTGTTTATACAATAATTGTTCAAACAATCTTTTCAAAACTTTAAACCTCATATTCGGGGAGCCCTTGATGAGCCCCAGAACCCTAAATTACTATGAAAGGTGAATTTTCTTTAAAATCATTTTTGATATGTTCTACAGCACTGTTCGGCCAGCTTAACGTTAAACTAAGGCAAACACCATTTTTAAAAGAAATAATAAAGTCCTAAATTTGGGAATAGGGGCCTTACGTTTGGGAATAGGTGCCCAAATTAGCCGTAAATGAGCCCTAAATTTTGGGAGGGGAAAAATGTGTTTTATGGTTTTCTTCATGTATGTTTGATAACGTTAAGCTAGCACAACACCAACTATAACAAAAAAAAGGGCAAAGGAAAAATCGGATGGCTTCCGTTCGACGATAGTACAGGAGCCGTAAATGAGCCTGAAAGTATGCAAGGGAAGTAAATTATAAAAAAAAATTTGGCAAATTTGTTTGAACAATAATTTTTTAAACAATTTTTTAAAAAGTTTTAATATCATATTCGGAGAGCCCTTAATTATTATATAAGGTGAATTTTCTGTAAAATAATTTTTAGTACGTTTTAAAGCACTGTTCGGCCAGCTTAACGTTAAGCTAGCGCAAATGTCATTACTTACAAAAAATAATAGAGCCCTAAATTTGGGAATAGGATAAAAAGTACCTCTATGTCATGTGACTTGACGTCTTTAGGACATCCTTTGTATCTTTTCATGCCTTCAAAAGGTTCTTAGGACGTCCTCAAGACGTCCGTCAAAAGACGTTTATAAAGCAACTTTAGGACTTGTATGCCCACTGGGTCCATTATGTCGACATGATAATTTTAATTCGTGACATATTATTATCACTATATGGTTCATTTTTATGATGCTTTGACATCATTTTTAACCCCAAGTGTCCTTTAGGGATTAAGATTAACTAATTTTAAGAACAGACTAATGCTAAAAATAAACAAAAATTGTTTAATGCAAGCATATAAAAGATTCCTTGACTGAAACGAATTCATTGACTTATAATTTCATTGAATAGTAAGAGAGTTACAGTTATTTATACATACATACATAGATTAGCAGTTCGAACTCGAAAGTTCATTGCCTCACTACCCGATTCGGGTAGTGTTTCTAGGTGGATATTTACTACCAATGTGGGTGCACCACACCCACGACGGGCCAACAGCACGCAGGTATTCCTGAACGGTTACCCATCCAAGTACTAACCGCGCCCAACAATGCCTAACTTCAGTGATCTTCCGAGAACTGGTGTTTATAATATTTAAAAAATGGGGTCTTTATAGTAAAACTTTTTTCAATAACATAACACTGCCCGACATAATTTTTGTACTTCAAACAAGTCAAAGTGATTCTTATGGCATTTTTTCGGAAAATTACGAATCCATTAACAAAAATGCTCTAGGGCGTCAATTTTTTGAGAAAATCAGGGTCAAAAGGTAAAAAAACGCGTTTTTGTATTGACACTTTGAAAGTAATCAGAGAAAAAGTTGTCTTGAAACAAAAATACGTAAGTTTCATTCGAAATTTTTCTTTCGATTTGCGACAGATGAAGATGTAATGGTCTCAATGATGGCAACGCAAAATGTCCGTGAAGTTGGCACGTCAACAAAAAAATGCAAACTTTTTTTGGTGGAAGAATTTGGTGGTTATTATGTGGTTGTTTTTAATATTTGGTGGGCAAAATTACAAAAACTACAGTATTTCCAAAATTGGAGTGCTATAACTTCACGCTTGCACGCCACTTTTTAATACTTAAACAAAATCTTGTTGTAATATTTTGGTGGTCGTTTGGTGGTCTTTTGGTGGTGGTTTTTAATATTTGGTGGTCAAAATTGTGGAAGACATTTTTCCAAAAAATCTGGGACAACATGTGCAGCTGTTTCTACGCATATAGAATTGGCGCGAAGTTCAAACGCAATAAATACTCTACAATGAAAAGCCTTCTATTATTGCGCGTATTTAATTATAATGCAATAATGCAATTTAACTTTTTTGATCCCTATTGAAAAAATCCTCGAGGAAATCCTCGTGTTATTTTCGGACAAGCAAAACACGAGGAAATCCGCAAGGATTTTCAGATTTCCTCAAGGATTTTTTCAATAGGGATGAAATCGTCTCGTGGCCTTTTGAAGGTCATTTCGAGGTGGTTTACCATATTTGATGGTCAGAATTGCAAAACCGATCCGATTCAAAAATGTCGAAAAAGAGTTTTCTTATTTCCGACATCTGAATCGGAGTTAACAGATTGAAAAGTTTTAGATGTTGAGGTCCGATTCAAACGAGTTGCATGTTAAAGAAAAAAACCTCGCTTGGAGTGATCGTCTAAAACAGTGGTCCTCAGCACGGAGTACTTCCGTCTCACTCTTACAGCTCAGGGACCACTGTAGCATTGGTCGTCTAAAAGAACCACTCTGTTTTTTGAGTTGGTCCTTGTTTTAGTACGCATACTCACACCGCAAATAGTAGACAGGTTTTAAAAATATTTTGAAATCACTACAGAAAATCAAGGAATTCCCGGAATTCACGCACTTCAAGGAAGTCACGGAGTTCAGGGAATTCACAGAATTCACGAAATTCAAGGAATTCATGGAATACGCGGAATTCATGGAATTCGCGGATCTCAAGGTATTCTAGGAATTCAAGGTATTCGCGAAATTCAGAGAATTTAAAGAATTCATGGAATTCAAGGAATTCATGCAATTCAAGGAATTCATGCATTTCAAGGAATTCATGCAATTCAAGGAATTAACGGAATTCAGGGAATTAGGAGTAATTCAAGGAATTCCGTACATTCATGGAATTCTTTGAGTTACTTGGATTCCATGAATTTCATAAATTCCTTAAATTCTTTGAATACCTTGAATTCCGCGAGTTTCTTGAATTCCGTGAATTCCTTGAAATCCTTGAAATCCTTGAATTCCGTTAATTCCTTGAATCCTGTGAATTCCTTTAATTCTGTGAATTCCGTGAGTGTCTTGAATTCCATGAATTACTTGAATTGCATGAATTCCTTGAATTGCATGAATTCCTTGAATTGCATGAATTCCTTGAATTGCATGAATTGCATGAATTCCTTGAATTACATTAATTCCTTGAATTCCATGAATTCTATGAATTTCATGAATTCCGATAATTCCGTAACTTCCTTGAATTAATTGAAATTCGTGTATTACGCGAATTCCTTTAATTGCGTGAATTCCTTTAATTCTCTGAATTCCTTCGCAAAGAGAGGAATTTTTAATTAAATGTAATATAATGTGACACCTGTGTTTACGTTAAAAATGCTCGGTACAGTTATAATATCACAAAAGCGCCATTGGTTAAAGGGATGATGAGCTTGAATATGAGACGCATATCACCGACTTCTGCGATTTGCGTGACGTGTACAGGCGAAACTTGTTAGAACTTGCAAAAGCATGCTACATTAAGACAGTAATATCTTATTGTTTGGTTGTTGTTCCTTCTCCATTTTTTCAACAAAACAAAATTCGGGGGGCTAACTTCACACTGCCCCAAAAGGAAAATTTCAAAATTTGTCTTTGTGAGGCTGTTTGGTCCTCGTTTGGTAGCGTTTGGTAGTCAACTCTCAACCTTAGAGAGTTGATAGTTTTTTAAATAAACAAAAAACAAATCCTCAAGGTCAAACTCAAAATAATAACAATATCCAAAAAATGAAAATGCAGTCTGAAGCAGAATCGTTTGGTAGGCCCATTTCTACGTTTGGTAGTGCAATGGCCCAAAAACTTTTCGATTTACAGATGTTTTTTGAATAGGGGTGGGGGAAAACATAAAAAATTGAATCATCAATTTTTCTTTTTTAAAACGTTTGTTGGTTGCACTTAGACGTTTGGTAGCCGTTTCTCAACATTATAGCCTGGATAATAGTTTAAATAATAAAAAAACAAAGTTCTACAGTAAAACCAAATTTAAAATTCAAAAAATGAAACTGTATTTAGAAGGAAAATCGTTTGGTAGTCCCATTTCTATGTTTGGTAGTTCAGTGGCCCAAAAACTTGTAGAATTACAGCATTTTTTCAAAAAGTGGTGGGGGATGACTCAAAAAGGAAAAATCGTCAAATTTTCTTCTTCGCATCGTTTAGTGGTTGTATTGTGAGTTTTGGTAGTCATGTGTCGACGTTAGAGAGTAGATAATTGTTAACATAATTAAAAAACAAAGTTGTACGCTTTGACAAAAAAATTTTTTTTAATCCAAAAAATTGAGTTATTTTCAGAAGCAGAACAGTTTGTTAGTCCCGTTTCTACGTTTTGTAGTTCGGTGGTCCAAAAACTTTTCGATCTACAACAGTTTTTCTAAAAGTGGTGAGGCAGATTTGAAAATGACAAATCGTCAAATTTTCTTTTTCACATCCTTCAGTGGTTGCATTGTGAGGTTTGGTAGTCATGTGTCGACGTTAGAGAGTAGATAATTGTTTAAATAATTAAAAAAGAAAGATATACGCTATGACAAAAAAATTTTTAATTCCAAAAAATTGAGTTATTTTCAGAAGCAGAATAGTTTGTTAGTCCCATTTCTACGTTTGGTAGTTCGGTGGCCCAAAAACTTTTCGATCTACAACAGTTTTTCTAAAAGTGGTGGGGCAGACTTGAAAATGACATCGCCAAAGTTTCTTTTTCACACACGGAGAAAAATAGATATTGAAAAGTAGATATTAAAAACTTGGATATTCAACCATAATATATTGATATTACGGTATAATATCTAATATCTCCTATTCAATATACAAGATATTAAAGGGCAATTTCTGTTTATATTGAAAGAATAAAATGTGTGATATTAACCGTTAATATCTAAGATATTAAAAACGCGAAATTTTATCGGAGCAATGTCGTTTTCGTGTGGCGTGGCGTCAAAAGATTTTAACACCGCTTTGTCCGTATCTTGTGCAATCGTCGTGTGTGTTGTGTTTTTTCGGTTATATATTGCTTTAAAATTGTTGGCGAAAAATGGATTAAGTGTTTTTGGACATGGATATTATAATTTTTTTAAAGAAAATTAGAGCTTGGCGCTACAGGCATCACTCATGTTAGCCTTGAACAGCGTATTATTATCAATGCTCGAGGATTCGGACATCAAAAACAAGGACAGCGATGTAAAATCCTTTTGGATTTTATAGAAATTGGCATGATTTACAGGTAATTTTTGCATAATTAAAAAATATTTTTTGAATATCTTAGATTATGCCCTTTGATATCTTGGATATTGTCAGGTAAAATCTTCTTTTTAATATCTATGGATGCTCTACTTCAATATCTAGATTTCTGTCTCATAGTTAAACCGCTAAGATATTAACTAGTAATATCTAGATAGTCTTCTTCAATATCTATTTTTCTACGTGCATCGTTTAGTTGTTGCATTGTGAGATTTGGTAGTCATTTGTCGCCGTTAGAGAGTATATAATTGTTTAAATAATTAAAAAATGAAGATATACACTATGACAAAAAAATGTTTAAGCTCCAAAAAATTGAGTTATTTTCAGTAGCAGAATCGTTTGTGGGGGCAGACTCAAAAATAAAAAATCGTCTATTTTTCTTCTTTGGATCGTTTAATGGTTGCATGGTGATGCTTGGTAGTCATGTGTCGGCGTTAGAGAGTAGATAATTGTTTAAATAATTAAAAAATGAAGATATACACTATGACAACAAAATTTTTTAAAATTCCAAAAAATTGATTATTTTCAGAAGCAGATTCGTTTGGTAGTCCCATTTCTACGTTTGGTTGTTCAGTGGCCCAAACATTTTTCGATCTACAACAGTATTTCTAAAAGTGGTGAGGGCAGACTCAAAATTATTCCTTGAACATTCCTTAAGAGATGACTATACTTTAATTCGCAAAAAGTGTGTAACAAGTATTTTTCCTATTTAAACCCCTGTGATAATTGCAAAAGCAAGGGTTAACGTTGACAAAAAAATTACGGAATTTTTGTTTCCCTGAAAAAGAACAATTTGGTGGGCGATCGATCAACAAAAATTTAATGCACGGGGAAAATAATTCTAGGTAATTTCTTTGTGTACTTTTTTTTACTGCAAATAAGCAGAATAAGAACTGAATATATTTTTTTTATTTGAATCATCGTCTTTTCGCTTGTTTCTTTAGTGAGCATTGATCAAACAAAAAACTCGTTAAAGTTTCGGGAACCATTTTTTAAAACATTTATTTAATTATTTTCACGATTTTGCCATTTTATAGCTTCGCAAGTACTATCTTAGTTTAAATAACCAACTTTAAAAAAATGATTGGATTGAGACATATTCAAACAATCAATTTTTTTAATTTCAGATTTGAATTTAATATTATTCTTATTTAAAAAATGTCGGAGTAAAAATGTCAATTCTAATGAAAAGAAAGAGATATTCATGAATTTACAAATATTTAGAGTTATTTTCGTCTTGTCCAAAAGAAGACTATTAAAATACACACACTATTAAAATTTCATAGTGCAAGATTTGTTTTTCTTTCACCTCACGCCCCTTTTCATGCGTAAACAATCGTTTGCGTTTGGTTGTAAGTCCAATATATGTAGGCGTCCGCATGGTCGGTATGGAGTTACGTAGGCTATAGGGCTCGGTATTTCCTAAACTTGAACAGAACCTAAGGGCCCTTTTCATGCAGACGCCCTAAAGACATACTTAACTACTATAGGTTTAAAAAATGTTGACCTCTCTACAAAAAGTTTGAATAAGTCAGTGAAAAAAAATCACTAAAGAACGTAACAAACTTCACTGTAACGGTAATTTTATTGTGAACAAATTCCCTATGCATGACACCGTCATGTATTAATTATAAATAAAGTTGCAGTTGGGCGAAGGTACAAAAACACGGCCAACAGCGTCAATTTCACGACAGTGAACTTTGACTTGTTATATTTTGTTGAAAAATCAATAGAAATGAGGCGTAAAAAATCAGGCGAATTCTTTGACATTTTTTGTAAATGTATGCGTCATAAAAATTAGAAAATTTAAATAATTCTAGCTTACAGAGTTAATTATAGAGGAGGACCTTATATCAGCTCCAAATTGTGTTAGAAAGCTCAGCTAAAGCTTGAAATAAGTAAAAATAATTCAAATAATACAATGACATATGAAATAAAGTTTCAAAATTATTAAATAATTGGCTATTAGCAATTATTTTTTCTATGCTTTTTTTATGTCGCTTGGGGGCGGCCAGTGTAACTGATCCAGGCAATATAATTGCCCGCTCCAGGGTTCCCATTCAGTCTTTTCCACTCAGTCCCAAATAAGTAACTCTTCCAGAAGCCTGAAGATAAATACGGTTACAACCAGTCCCCTGCAACGACATTACTATCTGTTTCAAAAATCCTGGCCCCTCTACAAATCATTGAATAACTCAATAAAAAAAAAATCACTTAAAAAAAGGAAAAACATCTTGTCAATCCTCATTTCATTACGAATAAGTACAATATCATTTGATTGCGATGCACCCGTAAGTTTCGATGCAAATTCGCAGTGAAAGTGAAAAAACGTGGTTAAAAGCACCTTTTATAACTTGGTCAGTAGTTAGCTTGAAGTTTTATTTATGAGTACGTTTTCGAAAAATTCAAAAATATTTATAACTTTGGCAGTGGCGGACGCAGGGAGGGGTTTTGGGGGTTCAACCCCGCCCCCCCCCCCCCGAAGTTTCTGAGAAAATTCAAAAGTTGAGTTTAATCATTTTCCTTTATTGAGCTAGAGTTAAGTGTGGCTCGATGAAGGGTAAACTTTTTAATTGACGTCAATGCATAAATTTTTTTGTCGATTATGCATTTGAAAATACCGCCAGAGGGCAGCTATGCATTTGTTCAATATGGCGATGTAGCAGGTATCGCTGCTGATTGGCTGCAGTTTTTTTTACTTGCGCATGGCTAGACCTTGCGTGGGTTGGATCATGATTTTAACCATAAGCGGCCATGTTTATAGTTCTGGCAGATACATTGCGAAAGCGCCATTGACTAAAACATGATTATTTTAACCTTAAAAATGATAGATTCATGTTTGTGCATATTTTTAACTCAATATATTAACTGTTGAGTAGTGCTGAGTATTTTTTAGTGAAGTGCGGTTTGTATAAAATTTGCCATTTCCTTTCCATTTCCGTTCAACGGAAATGGTTCATACAAAAATCACTTCATTTTTCAAACGGAAAAATGCACCTACTACTTCGGCAACAGAAATTCAAAGTACTGAATTTCCTGGACACTTGACCGAGGAATGTCCACCAGTGAAAAAACCAAGGAATGAAGATTTTATTGATGCTAAAGTAAGTGTTATTGCAATTTCGCATCTTTTCATTGAATAAAGTTTCCATGAGTTTGTATTATTGTATAAAGTTGAGTATTGTATAAAGTTATTTTGCAGTACTTTCAGAGGTTAGATGATTGTGTTTTGTTATATTATTAAATAGGTATTATTTTCAAATTTGAGTAGATTTAATATATTTTAAGTATTCTTATCGTAACTTCAAAACCTGTGAACGACACAACTATCTATCAGTAAACGACATATAAATTAATATTCTCGGAAGATTGTACATAGTTGTCATTTTGAAATTGGATTATCATAACCTTTAAATTTGATAAAATATTTGTCTCGTAGGAGATAAATCCTAGGGACAAATATTTTATCAAATTTTAAGGTTATGACGATCCAATTTTAAAATTTCAACTAATTCAAACTATTTCAAAATGACAACTACGTACAATCTTCCGAGAAACTTTTTCAACTTCCGTTAACTAATAATAAGAACTACGCCTTGAAAATGACACGGATCTGAGTCGAAACATGTCCGCAATATTGAAATAAAAACATCAAAAAACCGGAAAAGGCCTTCACTACATTAATATTCTAAGATACCGGAAAAAATTAAAACATGTAACACTGTATTTTGAAAGGTTATGATGGTGCTGCAAGTATGAGTGGAGAATTCATGGGCTGTGCAGCTGTTGTAAGAAAATCATTTCCAGATGCTCTCCACGTTCATTGCGCTAATCACAGCCTGAATTTGTCCATAACAGACGCCTGCGATATTTCATCAATGCGTGACTGCCTGGCAATAGTCAAGACGGTGGTGAATTTCTTTCGTCAATCCACAAAAGCTGGCGATATATTGAAGAAACTAATTCTTGCAGAAAACTCTGGTGCTAAGCAGATCCGTCTTATAAAATTTTGTGAAACACGCTGGATAGAACATTTGGCGTCTCTTAGTTTGTTTTACGAGATACTGGAATTCATCTGTTTAGCATTGGAAGAAATGGATGAAAAGAAGATCAAATCTGATGGTGTACAGCCCAGTGCGTTACTTGCATCCATTTGTACAGCTCGATTCATCATAGCATTGGCACTGCTAAAACCGATCTTCAGCTTGACGAAACATCCGAGCTTACTTCTACAGAGAGAAGACTGCGATTTGAGCCAATGCGTCAGTTACGCAAACAATGTGCACGAACAAATAAAGGAGATGCGTGCAAAAGCTGACGAGAAATTCAACGAAATTTTCATCTCAGCAACTGACATTGCAGAAAAAATTGGTGTTGAGATGACTGTTCCTCGACGAGTAGGACGCCAAAAGAATCGGGATAATTATGAAGATGGAGGTGCTGAAGTCTTCTACCGTCGATCAATTTTTATCCCGTTCTTGGACCGGTCTTCGGAAGAGCTGGAGGCGAGATTCCTAAAACACCGAGAAATTCTTTCAAGAATTCAGAACATAATTTCAGCAAAATGTACGCAACTCGACGAATCGGCATTATACGAAACCGTTCATACATTGGAAGCAGAATGGCCAAACGACATCTTAGGGTCCAATGAAGAGTTCAAAGCCGAAATCAAAATGTGGCAAAGGTATTGTCTTAATTGAGAAAAATTTTCCATGCTAAGAATAATTAAAAAATTTGTCCTTTTTCTCGTGGTTAGAATGATTAAAAAAATTCTCCTTTTTCATGCTTAGAATGATTAAAAAAATTGTCCTTTTTCCGTGCTTAGAATAATTAAAAAATTTGTCCTTTCTCATGCTTAGAATAATTTAAAAATTTGTCCTTTTTTTCGTGCTTAAAATGATTAAAAAATTTGTCCTTTCTCATGCTAAGAATAATTAAAAAATTTGTCCTTTTTCTCGTGCTTAGAATGATTAAAAAATTTGTCCTTTTTCATGCTTAGAATAATTTAAAAATTTCTCCTTTTTCATGCTTAGAATAATTAAAAAATTTGTCCTTTTTTCGTGCTTAGAATAATTAAAAAATTTGTCCTTTTTCATGCTTAGAATAATAAAAAAATGTGTCCTTTTTTTCGTGCTTAGAATAATTAAAAAATTTGTCCTTAACTACAGGCACTGTTCGAATATTCCTAAGGAGATGCGACCTAAAACATTCATTGAAAGTCTGGACGTTTGCGACGGACCATTTTATCCAACAATATACCGATTTCTTCAAATCGGCGCAACACTCCCTGTAACAGTAGCTTCGAGCGAACGGTCATTTTCCACACTACGAAGAGTAAAGACCTATTTGCGCAGCAAGACTGGAGACCAACGATTGAATGGATTAGCTCTTCTCAATGTCCATAGAGATCGACAAATCAGCACTGATCAAATATTAGATATCATGGCTAAAAAACCGAGACAAATGAGTATAACACTGTAGCTGCGACAACTTGATAACAGAGTTTAATTGTTTGTGAAAATCTGTTTATTAACAATTAGCAGGAATAGTTCTAATACATATAAGTACTTTTTAATGTTTGATACGGTTTAATGAGTGATTAATATCGTAATATATGTACGAAATAAAGATGTTTGGCATAAAATTTGACAAAAAACTTAGATCAAGTGTTGCAATCTCGAAAAAGGTTGATAAATTTTTTTATGAGA
>CAKNYM010043937.1:18412-41262 GCA_932195095.1 Andricus curvator
CGAAAATATTTGCTGCGTTCGCCCCTGAACTTTGGTGTCGGCAGTAAATAAAAGCGAAGGATGCTAACTCAGCTCCTAATCAAGCTGGAAGGCTCTACTGAGGCTTGAAATTTTTCAAAAAACTCAACAAATGCAATGGTAGGTTTTTTAATACAGTTAATTACATCAATAACACGCTATTGCATATTTTTTTTTCGGCTTTTTTTTGGGACTGGAGGCACAAAAGAAGTCGATGATACTCTCAGCGGGTTCCAGGGTATCGATGTCCTGCTTGATTCTTTGCCTCATAAAGTGACCCTTTTTTTCTTCAACTTTCGTACATCTGGTGGCATGTGCCGCGTGGGTCAACCGCCTTTGACAATAGTGGGCCGATACCCCTTCAACGTATCAATTACAATTGTGGTCGACTACCGTAGAAAAAAAAAACAGAAAAAAATAATATGCAATAGCGTGTTAATGATGTAATCGACTGTATTAAAAAACCTACCATTGCATTTCCTGATTTTTTTGAAAAATTTTAAGCCTCAGTAGAGCCCTCCAGCTTGATTAGAAGCTGAGTTAGCATCCTTCGCTTTTATTTACTGCCGACACCATAGTTATAAATATTTTTGAATTTTTCGAAAACCTACTCATAAATAAAACTTCAAGCTAACTACTCGATTATTTGCCAAGAAATTCATGCATTTTTCCACGAAATGCAACGGTCGAAAGTTGACCAAGTTATGAAAGGTGCTTTTAACCACGTTTTTTCACCTTCACTGCGAATTTGCATCGAAAATTATGGGCGCATCGCGATCAAATGATATTGTACTTATTCGTAATGAAATGAGGATTGACAAGATGTTTTTCCTTTTTTCAAGCGATTTTTTTTGATTGAGTTATTCAATGATTTGCAGAGGGGCCAGGATTTTTGAAACAGATAGTAGTTTACTAGTACGGTCAAGTGAAGCTTGGAGCGCAGATGGCGCTGGAAGTCTTTCCAGCCTGTTTTTACATGGCAAGCATAGGCAAAATTAGAGAAAAATTAATTTGATCGACATTTTTCGCCATGAAAATCGGTTTTCTGTGTTACAAATCAAAGTGTAAAATTAAAAAAATATTATTATTAGAAAATTTGGCACTAAAATAACTAATACGGCTGCGAAGTACTATGCACGTATTCGCCATGGGTGTATTTATTTGTGCTCATTGTATGAGCATTTTGCTTCCTCACAAGTATCAAATAAATGTGCTTCCTCATAAAGGGAGGTTTTCCCTGATAAAAGAACAAAATTGATACGTTCAATATTTTGCAAGCTTATGTTTCTGTCTTTCCGAATATTTTATTTTCAGAAAATCAGAGGGCCCACCAAAATGTCAATTGATGTGTTCTGTTACAATGAACAACTCTTTAACCTACAGTAGTTTTACATTTCAAATTAAAACCTCATATAAACAATGTAACTTTTCTTAAAACTTTCTAAGTAGCCATTGATTAATCAATAATGATCTTCGAAACTTCGTCAAAAGATAAATCCACGCGTCTCGAAGATGCGAAAAATATTGCATCAAATGCAGTACTGTTATATTCCCAACATAAAAAAAATTTTCTTATAAAAGCAAACTAATTTTGTTGAAAAATTTAAAAACGATATTGGTAGGTTAGGGTAGATTATGAAGAAAACTTCCTAATTTTGGCAATCGATGCGTCTCGAAGACGCGAACAAATGTATTATATACATTATAGTTGTTTTCCCAATGTTAAAAAAGTTTTCCTTATATCAATAAGAAAAACAACCTTTTTTTCAATTTATAAATCGGTTTTGATAGATCATAAGAGGTTATAGAAGGTTCGTCAATAGGTCATTCGACGTGTCTCGAAGACGCAAATAAATATGTCCAATACAGTAGTGTAGTACTCCTAATATGAACAAAGTTTTTCTCATATAAATAGAATACACAAATTTTGTTTAAACTTCATAAATCGGTGCTAGTCGGTCATAAAAGGTTCACCAAAAGGTCAATCGATGCGTCGCAAGGACGCGAACAAATACTGTACATGTAATATTGTCGTGTTTTGAATATCAAAAAAAAAATTTTCATATAAACAGAATAATCATTTTTTGAAACTTCATAGATCGGTACTACACTGAAAAAAAAAAAATTTACTTGATTCAAGGAAATGCGTTTCTTTGGTTTTTTTTCTTTCGACCAAGGAATTGTTTACTTCAGTTAAGTTAATATTGTTTAGATGCAAAAGATTCACGCATTAATTCAAGGAAATGATTTCTTTGTGTGAAATGTCTTTAATATGAGTAAATATTTCTTCGCATTAAATACGAAAAATATCAAGACGAAGAAATGATTTCCTAGAAGGTAGGAATCTAGGTTTATTGAATACGTTTTAGGCGCCTAAAGAACTCCTTCTTTAGTCCAATGAAATCGATTCCTTGAAATGGATAAATATGTTTTAGAATCGAATAATTCATACATCATTGGAGCAATTAGTTCATTTTTTTTTAGTCAAGAAAATATTCACTCAAGATAAATGAATTTTCATTCAATTGAAGAAATATTTATTTCATGCTAAGAACTGTCAAAACAATAATAATAAAACAGTTATCTAAATTTAAAAAATATTCTTTCACGATAAATCGATATTCGTTCAATTGAAAAAAAAAAAAATTATTTAACACTATAAGTTGATATAATTGTTGCAACGAAATAATGACTTAAATTGAAGAAATACTTATTAAAGATAAATGAATATTCATTCAATTAAATAAATATTTATTGCATTCTAACAATTATTGTAATCAACACAATGCAAGTATTATTTAAATTTAAAAAATATTCTTTTAATATAAAGGTATATTCACTAAACTGAACAAAATATTTATTCCATGCCAGAAGTCGACATAATCATCGCAAAGAAATATTTATTTGATTCAATGAGTTCGATTCTTTGAATTGATTCGGACGCATTTGAATGAATTAATTGTGCATATTTGAATCAAGTCCTTAAGTTTATTCAAATCAAAGCAATAATGATTTAATTCAAAATAATATTAATTAAATTAAAAATATATTTATTTGTTACAAAGAGTTCATGCATTTATACCAATGAAGCATTTATTTAGATGAACAAGGTATTGTGTTTGCATACATATTTATTTCTTCATTTGAAGGAAATGTTTTATTTGCTTACTAGAATTAAATTATTCATAACAAATAAACATTTTTTCCAACGAAGTAATTATTTTTTCAAATCAAACATTCAATAATTTGGCATAATTTGTTTCAATTGAATACTTCTTTAGATCAAAGAAATCTGTTGTTAAATTCAATATCCATGTTTTTGATTTGAAGAAATATTTCTTTGGCATTTATGGCGAGAGCTAAATACGGCTTTCCGCCTTATAATTTCCATGTTGCGACAGCGTAGTGGTCATCATTGTGGATTTGACACTCGACGGACCCAAGTTCGATTCCTGCTGGAGGTGGATTTTTCATCGAATTTTTCTGTTTCAGGTTCATCAAGATTGTAAAATATATTCGTGATGCGTTGTTTAAATTAAATATGTATAATAATAACAATGTTAATTATAATTTAGGCTGAAAGAATCCATTTGTTTATTTAGGAAAATATGTACTACAGTTGAAGTACGAACTACTTTATTGCACTCGCGGATGGTTTAGGCCAAAGCAATATTTGTTTGAATCAGTGGGATATTATCTTGCTTCAAATACTAAAAAATTTGATGCGAAAAAATAGTTTTGTGAGCCTATAAAATATTTGCTTGACTTTAAAATATGTTTCTTTCCATCAATTCACATATTCTCATCTCAAAGAAATATTCATTCCCATTCATGGCACATTCATTTGGAACAATGAGTCATTTATTTGGTTTAAAATTAATATTTTTGTCTTTGATTCATATTTCTTTGATTTAAAGAAATATTTCCATCCGATCAATAGGTCGTATTTTTGAATTACAATACGCTTCACTGAAACAAAAAATCAAATCTGTCAATTAAAAAAACGTTTATTTTATCCGATCGACAATACTTTCAATTAAGGAAATATTTCTTAGAATTGAAATTGTATTCGATCATATCAACTGACTGATTTTTAAATCCAAATATCTAATTTCATTCAGTTAAAGACATCGTGGGTCATAAACGGTTCACCAATATATCAATCTCTACGTGTAATATTGTTGTATTTTGAATATCAAAAAAGTTTTCCTTACATAAACAAGGTAAAATTTTTCTTTTTAAATTTCTAAACGCAAGGAAAAACTACTTCTAAATGATCGATCTACCTCAAAATCCCTTCAGACCTGGATATCAATCGGAGCTACACTTGATCAAAATTTCATGATTGTAGCTCTTTTACTTTTCGAGATATGGTGAACAGAAAAAAAGTTACACACACACACACACATAAACACACACGGACATTTGAAAAAAAATTATTTTCGAGCTCCTGGGGTCGAATTATATCAAAATATGTCAAAAAAAGTATATTTTAAAATTTAGGTCATTAAAAACCTCCCTCTATGAGGAAGCAAAATGGGTGGAACGTGGTATATTGTCCCTGGATGTAAGTCAGCTTATGACAGCTGCTCCGAAAAATTTCATTTTTTTTACGTGCCAAAAGGTGAAGAAAATCTAAAAGCCTGGCAAAAAACAATGCCAAGGGAAAATTTTGTAGTAAAAACCGGACACGGCGTGTGCGTGAGACATTTTTTCAAAGAAGATATTTAGTGGGAGCGAAAAACGTTTGCAGAGAATGGAGTCACTGTTCTGGGAGTGGCAAGAATAAATATAAAATATTTATATTTACAATGATTGATTGTTGCTTATTTTTAATGCAATAATATTATTGTTGTTTATATAATAATTGGCAATTAATGTTTCTTTTTTTTTTTGAACTGTATGTGAGATATACATATAAGTGTCACACGGCAGTGCCGGTCGCACTGGTTTATATATATTTCTTGATAAAGTGTGAAAATAACATACATAATAAAATGATCAAAGGATTCATTAATTAAAATAATAGTTTAATTTAAAAAAAAATAAATGAAGAAGGTATCATTTATACATTTTATCTTAAACTGAACCGATATCTGTATTTAAAAAATTCTTTTGTTGAAATATAAAAAATGAATCAAACACTGCATTTTAATAAAAAATATAGAACATTTCCCCATAAATTGAAATTATATCTTTGTTGAAAAAAAAATTTTGTATAAATATAAAAAATTCAATAATAATTATGTATTTTAATAAAAAATGTCGAACATGTTATCTTAAACTGAAACGATATCTTTATTTTTTAAATTCTTCCGTAGAAATATAAGAATAAATAAAAACTATACCTTCTTAAGGGGCCATTCACAAAATAAAACGATTTTTACGGAGGTGTCTGTATGTATGTCTGTCTGTCCGTCTGTCTGTATCGTGTAGGCACGATAACTTTCGAAAGATTGATCAGATCGGATTGTGCTTTGGAAAACTTTTTTATGGCCTACAAAGAAAGAACGAGTTCGTTAACCAGCTATTTTGGATGAAAATTCAAGAAGTGAGCACATTTTGAACATTTTTGAGACCACTTTTTTTGAAGATTTGAAAATTATATGTACGGTTATTAGTAGTACGCAAAATGACTCACAAAATATCCTTATGACTTTTCGTGATAAAAAAAAAATTACTGGAGTTATAGCATTTTCAAAATTCCAAAAAACAAACGAAAATGAACATTTTAAGCCGAAAAACGCACGATATGAAAAAAAGTCCAGAGGAGAAAAACGTTGCTTTTTGAACACCCTATAATATTTTCATAACAACTTTTTGAATTTTTCGAAAAATCAAAAATTCCAATTTTGATCGCACAAAAAAAAATAATGAAAAATCAAAAATTCCACTTTGCTGTCAAACTATGCAAGATACGAGAAAAGATGATTCCACCAAAATTGTGCACCTAAAAAAGATCTACAAATTTGTTATTATTCATTTTTTGATATGACTTGATTGAAGAATATATTTAAAATGAAAAAAATTAACTTTCTTGAATTAACTTTTTTGAAAAACGGCACAAGCTAAAATAAAATTTTAACTAATAAAATTTGTCGCCTAAATTATATCATTATTTTTCATTCAAAATCAAATACAAATTTAGTAATTTGTATATGAAGAACATGTAACACGAAGCACAAAGTGCGAGATCAGTGTATTTCGGAGCGCGAAGCGCGACGAACAAATCGCGCGCCGTAAGTGCGCTCAAACTTTTTTGTTTTTATCATACGGTGCACAGAACCGAGCGTGGAACGCAAGGTTCAAATGGTTTTCAAATCAAATATCGAGCGCGAAGCGCGAGTGTCTGGATGATAATGTGTTCCTTAAGGTCGATAGAACCTTGAGTAAATAAAGTTCCTTTTCAGTCTAAAATAAACACAAATTTAACAATCACTTAATATGTAGAGTTTTTGATAATAAATTTTATAATATTTGCAAACAAACTTTTTCCTTTCATCGAAGTCGAACACGAAGTTCAAAAATCTAGAGGAAGCGAGCGTAAAGCGCGATCATGTAGATACGCCCGAACGCGTAGCGCGAGGTGAATACATAATCGAGCGCGAAGCGCGAGATCCAACAGTCGCGCGCCATAGGCGCGCTCAAACTTACGAGCGAAGCGAGCCGCGCGCGACGAGAATGTGCCCGCGATGCGGGCAGATTTTTTTATATTCGGAATATAACAGTACTGCATTTGATGCAATATTGTTCGCGTCTTCGAGACGCGTGGATTGATCTTTTGACGAAGTTTCGAACACCATTATTGATTAATCAATGGCTACTTAGAAAGTTTTAAGAACAGTTAAATTGTTTATATGAGGTTTTAATTTGAAATATAAAACCACTGTAGGTTAAAGAGTTGTTCATTGTAACAGAACACATCAATTGACATTTTGGTGGGCCCTCTGATTTTCTGAAAATAAAATATTCGGAAAGACAGAAGCATAAGCTTGAAAAATATTGAACATATCAATTTTTTCTTTTATTAGGGAAAACCTCCCTCTATGAGGAAGCAAATTTATTTGATACTTATGAGGAAGCAAAATGCTTATACAATGAGCACAAATAAATACACGCATAGTGAATACGTCCATAGTACTTCGCAGCCGTATTTTATATTTCATAACAGTAATTTTGTTTATGAAATATAATGTCAAAATATTATTATTAAGAAATACATAATCAGTTTTGCACTATTTTTTGTATATGTAATAAAAAACTATTGTTTGTTTCTCCATGCTTTTTTTCAAATTTATTTTTTGTAAACAATCTTTATATAATTTTGATAGACAGATTTGGAGGTCAATAATAAAATGTGGTATAATTATAAGTTTAATTTTGTTTCTTGACTTGAAAAATACTTTAAATTCATTTTCTCCATGTTACGATTGCAACCTTTCATATTTCCCGCAGCTAGAAAAATGATTTTAACGATTTTTTTTACTTATAATTACTCTAATATATAAAAAGAAATTACGAATAATATCAAGTAAATTAATTTCTAATTAATTTTGCCTATGCTTCCCATGTAAAAACACACTGGAAAGACTCCCAGCGCCATCTGCGCTCCACGCTTCACTTGATCGTACTAGTGAACTAACGCTTACGTACAGTCGTTGCAGGGGGCTGGTTACAACAAGTTATACGAGTAACTGCCCAAAGACGTAGAAAATATTTATTTTAATTATTAAGAAAATGGCGGTTGATGAAACTAATTTTTTGTATTACACTTTGTTGTTAATATAAACATTTACGTCTATTTTCTTTCTTATTTTCATATGGAGTGCATAATTTTTTCCAAACATTACAGAAACAATACCAGCGGAAATTGTATATATTCCTAGTTTTTGAGCTGTTGCGAATGTGACTTAATTTTATAATATTAATATGAAAATTTGTTCCTCATGATAACGCGAAAGGTAATGAAATTATCCGTCTGATAAGCCCAACTTGAAGGCAAAATCTCAATTTCATAAAAAAATATTGCAAAAAAACTTAAAATTTCTATGTTTTCAAAAAACTGATCTAACTCTGAAAATAATAAACATTTTTGAAAGTTCTTGGATTTATTTTGAAGGTAAATTATCCATCATTCTAACGTAGGGTCAAGGTTGGTGCAAACAACTCGGAAAATTTCAAATAACTACCGTACTCGACACAAACTTTAAAAAATTCAAAACAATAATATTTTTATAAATGTAACTAAAACTTATTAAAATGTGAAAAATAATGATTTTTTGTGTAATTTTGTAAGCATTGACACATACTTGAAGTTTTGCCACTTCTTTGCATCAACTTCGATTCTAGAGCTGAATATATGGAAAAAATTGTATCAAGCTGGTTCTATTCTATTATTCTATTTTTTTTCAAAACTACGTCTTATTCTGAATAATTGAAAAAAGTACATCTTAATATCATTAAAATTATCGAAGTTATGAAAATTCAAAGAAAGAAGGACAACAATGTTCAATTTTAAGTATCTCCTTAGATTCTTGAATTTTTAAACAAGGGGGTCGTTGCATGAATTTTAGGTAATATATTTTTTAAGTACTGCATAACATTCTGAACATTTTGGTGCATTTAAAAAAAAAATTGAAAACTTCATTGTGGAGAAAAAAATGTTTAAGAAAAGTATTGAAATCCCTATTCAAAAGCTCTGTGACCTTGAAACGTCACTTCCCAAAAAGCGCGTAACCAATCAGAATAATGATCTATTGACTAACGAAGTATCTAGCAGACAGCTGGCGAAAATTCAATTTACGATTTCTAACAGAGATATTTATTTACTTATAATTGTCGAAAAGCAATACAATTTTGCTTAAAATGTAAAACCTTAAAAAAGATAGTAATGAATAATATCATTGAAGTGCGTGAGAATGAAATGTTTCCAAAGATAACCTCAATTTGAATATTTTTTACAATAGGTTATGTTTACTGTTTACCCCGTTTACCCATTCAGTCGCTAGCGGCCATATTATATTCCATCACCAACCGGACAACCGCGCTAATCAGAATGAAGTACTTCCTGCAAAGTACTTCCCGCAAAAATTCAAAAAATATACTTTTTAAACATTAAAAAAAATTTAAACTTGATTTAAAAAAACTTTCCTTGCGTAGTCAGTGTAAGAAGTTCAATTAATGTTTTCAAGAGAATATCAGTTTCCTACGCCTTTGGCTTTTTTTTTAGTTTTCCCAAGTTACAGAAATCAGGTAGCTGGTGGAAAGTGCCGAATAGTGACGTCGACTGACATTGATACTGATGATTCCTTTTATGCGCGCAAAAAAAATCCTAGAAAAAAATAATTGCTAATAACAAATTATTTAATAATTTTGAAACTTTATTTCATACACTGAGAAAAATGAATAGTTGGGGCTACTACCTTTTTATTAGTAAAGCATTCATTGGTTCTTATAACTGTTCAGTTAGTAACACCAACTAAGCAAGTAGTCGGTTTAGGAAGCCGTTTGTAGTACTCGTGACTACCTATCGGCGCAAAAATTATAGGCATCTGCCTTTGAAGCTTAACAGCTCAGCCAAAAAAAATGCTAGAGTAATAAGGAAATAGTTATTTGAAAGCTGCAAGTGTTCCACGTAAATGAGCTTGAAGACGTTAATGTAAAAAATTTTTTGTGCTTTGCAGACTGAAAAATGTGAAAAAAAGTAAGGAATTTTGGGCACATTTAAGAAGAGTCAAGTTTAGAGCATTCTTTCTTATACAAGGGGCAATGGGAAAAATTTGAAAAAATTCATGAATGTGAGGAAAAGCTTTGTGAACAAATTGCAGTTGACAAATTTGAGAAATAATAAAAATTGTTGCTTAAAATTACAAAAATGTACGACTATACTATCTTCGGTTCTAATAAAGATATTAAAGCGATTCGAACTGCAAACTGTAACGGATAGGCTCTGTAATTATTTACAATTTCCCGGATGAATGTGATTGTTTTATTTTTGGTGAAAATCACGATATTCGTAGACATTTTTTTTGTTGGAAAACAAGTGTCAGAAAGCAGCGGGGATCCTTTTTCCTTGCTTTCGACCGCTCGTGCCTTTCTTCGACTCGTGCTTCTGAACTCTTGCCCAGACATTTGACACCTCCCCCGACCAGTGCCGTATCTCTTTAAGCGAAGTACCTTGGACTTCTAATATTTTCAGAAAAACCAGCGCCATTTTGTTATTGTAAAACCTTCTTTGGATTGTCGGGTGGATTTCAAAAGAAGACAATAAAATATATCAGAATCAGAAAGAAGACGATAAGTATACAGATGAGGAGAAAAAATTGGGGTTTCATTTGAGAAACAAAGCAGAAGATTGTAATACGCGTAACTTCGTACACATTATTTTCTGCAAATTGGAAAATCGGTTCGAGGTTTATTCTAATTTTTGTTGAAAACAATCTCCTACTACATTTTTAGTTGAAAATTCGGGTCTTTTGCTTAAAATGTTTATTACTGGGATAAAATTCCATTTCTTTGTTAAAAGTCTTGCTAGAAAATTGAATTTTTATGTGGAAAATTTGTCTCTTTTCTTTCAAAACTCATCTTTTTAATACGTTTTGCTTGAGGATTCAACCCATTTTCGAAGAAATTGTCTTTTGATTGCAAAATTTAACAATATGGTTCAATTTTTTTCTCTCTTCGCTGAAAAATAATTGTTAGTTGAAATATCAACTATTACATTCTTCGTCGAAAATGTATCATTTTTTAGTTAGAAATGTAATTATTTAATTGACAAGTCATCCACGTTGTTAAAAAATTATATATTCTGTCGAAAATTGAACTGTTTTGTGGAAAATGTAATGAATGAAAGAGATACGGCACTGGCCGGAGGAGGCGTCAAATGTCTGGACAAGAGTTCAGAAGCACGAGTCGAAGAAAGGCCCGAGCGGTCGGAAGCAAAAAAAAAAGGATCCCCGCAGTTTTCTCACACTTGTTTTCCAACAAAAAAAATGTCTAAAAATATGGCGATTTCCACGAAAAATAAAACAATCACATCCTTCCAGGAGATTGTGAATAATTACAGAGCCTATCCGTTACAGTTTGCAGTTTGAATCGCTTTAATATCTTTATTAGAACCGAAGATAGTATGGTTGTACATTTTTGTAATTTTAAGCAACAATTTTTATTATTTCTCAAATTTGTCAACTGCAATTTGTTCACAAAGCTTTTCCTCACATTCATGAATTTTTTCAAATTTTTCCCATTGCCCCTTGTATAAGAAAGAATGCTCTAAACTTGACTCTTCTTAAATGTGCCCAAAATTCCTTACTTTTTTTCACATTTTTCAGTCTGCAAAGCACAAAAATTTTTTACATTAACGTCTTCAAGCTCATTTACGTGGAACACTTGCAGCTTTCAAATGACTATTTCCTTATTACTCTAGCATTTTTTTTGGCTGAGCTGTTAAGCTTCAAAGGCAGATGCCTATAATTTTTGCGCCGATAGTAGTCACGAGTACTACAAACGGCTTCCTAAACCGACTACTTGCTTAGTTGGTGTTACTAACTGAACAGTTATAAGAACCAATGAATGCTTTACTAATAAAAAGGTAGTAGCCCCAACTATTCATTTTTATCAGTGTATGAAATAAAGTTTCAAAATTATTAAATAATTTGTTATTAGCAATTATTTTTTTCTAGGATTTTTTTTGCGCGCATAAAAGGAATCATCAGTATCCTATAATTTTTGCGCCGATAGTAGTTTACATTAGTAACGTTTGAGTAGTCAGAGTTAATAATAAATTAGTCATCTGTACTACTAATTGATTTTTCTGACAAATTAAAGTAGGTGGCTTAACTATTTTATTTGCTACCGTGGTTGGTACGATTGAGAATGCGACAAAGGTACCAACATACCTGCGGTAAAACGAGGGAGAACGTTTAGACATGGCCGTCATAACTCGTTGCTCACTTGATTTCTCGTTCATCATTTATTGATGGAAGTATCAGAAGTGTTGCAAAGTTTAGGCTTCGCGGATTATATCAAAGCATTTGAAGGCATGTATAAGAAATTGAAAAATCAATGGAGTTTTAAGTTTTACTGGAAATCCTAACCTACAAAAAGCATCTGCAATTAGAAAGATCCCAGTGGGCATAGGGACATATTTTTTTAGAACGTTTTATCAGCTGAACTGACATCAGCGTCCCTAAGATGTCCCAAAAAAAAAGATGCCCGCGTGCCCACTGTGATCTTTTAAATTCATATTTCAATAGTATAGTGAGAGATATTTTAATTAGTCCCTGTGACAAAAACAAAATAGTTATACCTACAAATTTGCTAGTAGACATGACAAACTATATTAGTAAGTTCAACTACCTACAGACAGTCGTTTTGACAAACTGAAATAGTTAGTCTACCTAATTAAATAGTAACGGCAACTACTCGTGCCCCAACTAACAAAAATAGTTCTCACTACTAACTAAATAGCAGTACCATTATTTACTAACTAAAATAGTTGCCATAACAATTTTATTATTTGTCCCAACTCATCTTTTTTTTCAGTGTATGTCATTGTATTATTTGAATTTTTTTACTTATTTCAAGCTTTAGCTTAGCTTTCTAACACAATTTTGAGCTGAGATAAGGTCCTCCTCTATAATTAACTCTGTAAGCTACAATTATTTTAATTTTTTAATTTTTATGACGCATACATTTAGAGAAAATGTCAAGGAATTCGCCTGATTTTTTACGCCTCATTTCTATTGATTTTTCAACAAAATATAACAATTCAAAGTTCACTGTCGTGAAATTGAAGCTGTTGGTCGTGTTTTTGTACCTTCGCCCAACTGCAACTTTATTTATAATTAATACATGACGGTGTCATGCATAAGGAATTTGTTCACTATAAAATTACCGTTACAGTGAAGTTTGTTACGTTCTTTAGCGATTTTTTTTCACTGACTTATTCAAACTTTTGTAGAGAGGTCAACATTTTTGAAACCTATAGTATACTATAAAGAAAATGTGTACTCTGATTGGTTATCATGACATATAACGTAGTGCAAAGGCCACTAAGAAATTTCGCAAAGTAACGTACAGTAAAGTACGTTACTTTATATTACCGTTACCCGAAAATTGTCACTCGTTAACGTTACCATTACTTTTTAATGTAAGTAACACGTTAGTGTCAAACACTGACTTCGCTAAAATTTCTGATTATTGTATAGATAATAACAAAAGTTCAATTATACATACTTGCAATTTATTACTTCTTCATGTTTTTTATTGCGAATAGACATTTTCAATGTGTTTTTCTGTGCGAATCATGAATCCTGGCCCAAACATTGCCTATCACGCAATTTTTTTTTAGAAAATTAGGCATCACATATATATGCATCAAGTTGAAGGCTATGTGTGTAAAACGTTCTAAAATTCACCGTGAATAAATAAATGCTCATGTTCACGAGATTTAATTACACTGGAAAAAATAGTTTATTGAAATTTAAGTGACTCTCAATGAAACTTAGATATAGAGTCTTATGTGGCTAGCCTTATAAAATTCCAGTTACTTTTCATTAAATAGTGTTTACTTTTATTCCATTATTGAATTAAAATCACTAAAAATGTATGAGAATGTATCTTAAATTTTATGAGACCCGTCAAAGTTACGATTACGATTATGATACTAGTTACGATTTGTTTTACTTACTTTACGCGCCAAAGAAACCTGGTGGGTGAAAAACGAACCTAGCCAATAAAAACAAAAAATAAATGTCAAGGAATATTATTGGTCAGGGAAAAGTCAGGGATTTAGAAAAACAATCTTGCAGAAGTCAGTGAATTTCTATAACTTTAAATAACTGTTAAGACGAATAAAATTGAAAATTTTCAATTTTAATTTGAAATTGTCTTATTCCGTTTACAACAGATTCTAGGTTAAAAATGTTACAAGATTAATTAAGATCAGGGAAAATGAAAAATTGATTAGGGGAAAATTAGGGAATTTCTGAAATGAAGTTTTGCGGTAACCCTGATATTATCCTCCTTAAGATTATCTTTTTAGTTATACATTTTATTATTTGTTTGAAAATTCAAATTTGTTGTTAAAAAGTCATCCTTTTTGGTTGAAAATTCAACTGTTTTGTTGAAAATTTGTCTTTTTACGTTGGAGGTTCAACTATTTTCGTAAAAAATCTCCTTTTTGTTTAAAACTCACATTTTGGTATTGAAAAGTCAACTGAAATATTTTTTTGATGAAAATTCAACTATTTTTTTGAAAACTTCTGTTTTTAATTAAAAAGTTCGTCTATTTCAGTAGAAATTGCACCTTTCTTGGATACAAATGCAACTGTTCGGTTGAAAATTCAACAATATTATTGAAAAGTCATCCTTTTTGTTTAAAAATTCAACTATTTCGTAGAATATTTCCTTTTTATTTAAAATATATATTTTGGTATTGAATAGTGAACTGAAATTCATTTTGGATGAAAATTCAAATTTTTGTTGTTGACAATTTGACAATTTTGTTAAAAATGTATCTTTCTCAAAGTGAAAATTCAACTACGTGGGTAAAAGTTTAACTACTTTTTTGAAAATTTATTTTTTTGAATGAAGCTTTATCTCTTTAGTTGAAAATTGAACTATTTTGTTGAAAATTAATTTTGTTGCTGACAATTCTTATTTTCTAGTTAAAAATTAAATTTTTTTACAGAAAATTCATCTTTTGGCTTGAAGGTTCAACAATTTAGATGCACTTTTTTTTTCTTTCATGACTGAAAAATCTTTATTTGTTGAAAATTAGTCTTTTTGGTTTTAAAATTTAATTTTTTAAATGAAATTTCACCTTTTTACGATGAAATATATAATATTACACTTTTTTGTTGAGACTCCATCTTTTTAGGTTCAAAATTTAATTATTTTGTTAAAAATTAATTATTTTGTTGAAAATTCTAGCTTTTTGTTAAAAAGTCATCTTTTATGATAGAAAAGTCATTTTTTTGTTTAAAATAAAAAAATAAAATTGAAAATTTTAAATATGTATATGAAATATCGTTTTATTCCGTTCATAAAAGATCCTGTGTTAAAAATATTACAAGATTCAAATGCTGGTATTTGAATATTAATGGTCAGGAAAAATGAAAAATTGGTAAAGGAAAAATCAGGAAATTTTTAAAATTAAGTTTTCAGCCACCCTGCCTAATTCTGCTAGAAATAACTAGCAAAATAACAACATGCAATCCATCTTCATGTCTTTCCCATAACCTCTAACGTCGGCACATGACTACCAAACCTCACAATGCAACCACTAAACGATGTGAAAAAGAAAATTTGACGATTTTTCATTTTTGAGTCTGCCCCCACCACTTTTCGAAAAACTGCTGTATATCAAATAAATTTTGGGCCACTGAACTACCAAACATAGAAATGGGACTACCAAACGATTCTTTTTCTAAATACAGTTTCATTTTTGGAATTAAAAATTTTTTTGGTTTCACTGTGGAACTTTGTTTTTTTATTATTTAAACAATTATCCAGGCTATAATGTTGTTAAAAATCTATCAACTCTCTAACGTTGAGAGTTGACTACCAAACGCTACCAAAAGAAGACCAAACAGCCCCACAAAGAAAAATTTAGTATTTTTGACCTTTTGGGGCAGTGCGAAGTTAGCCCCCCGAAATTTTTTTTGTTGAAAAAATGGGGAAGGAACAACAACCAAACGATAAGATATGACTACCAAACCCTCTTTAACGACCACCAAACGTTTGACGACATAAAATTTTCAAATTTTTTATTGGGGGGGGGGGGCAACTTCACACCGCTTGCAACATTGCGTCATTTTCTCAGTAATACATGTAACATGGCACCATTTTGAAAACAATTTTCTGAATTCTATGTAACTTGATATGTATTTACATTCTCATCTGACAGGTTTTCCCGAATGTGTCTGCATGTATGTATGCATGTGTGCCTGTGTGTGTGTGTCTGTAGCTTTTTAGACTTTTAGCACGATAACTTTCGAAAAAACTGACAGATTGTATTGGCCTTTGGTATACTCTTTGACTACCCTAAAATAAAGGACAAGTTCGTTAGCCAGCCATTTTGGATAAAAATTCAAAAAGTTAAAGCATTTTCAAAATTTTTGAGATCATTTTTGTTAGAATTTGAAAATTATATTTACAGCTATTCGTCGTATTCATAATGACGAACAATATATCCTAATGACTTTTTTCGATAAAAAACAAAATACCAGAGTATTAGCATTTACAACATTCAAAAAAGAAAACCGAAAATGAAAATTTCAAGCCAAACAACGGACGATATGAAAAAAAGTAAGGACGAGAAAAACATTGCTTTTTGAACACATTAGAAGATTCTCATAACAACTTTTTGAATTTTCTTGAAAAATCGAAAATTCAACTTTTGATCGCACGAAAAAATAATGAAAACTCAAAAACTCCATTTTGCGGTCAAACAATACAAGATACGAAAAAATATGACTCCTTCACTGACGTTACGTCCTGAATGCGGCTTAAACGCACGCCCAGGTATGTATAGGTCTCTCCAGTGTCAAGATGTCTAATAACACTTATATCCACAAGATCAGGGTCATTGGTCCCGTGTACTCTTTGACGATTTTTAAAGCACTCTGAAGTTTGCTTTTACCAGAAGCATAAATCTTCAGGTTATCCATATAGCATACATGAGTGGCCTTATGCTCGCGATGATTAGTGTCGCCGCAGAGGTATCCAGGAGAATTTCGTATTGTGAGAAATAGAGGCAGAAGTGTGATGCAAAAAAGCAGAGGGCTCATTGTATCGCCCTGAAAAAGGCCCCTCTGGAAGGTGACGTTGTTCGTTGTCACCCGATAATTTCCAGATGAGATAGTAAATCTAGTTTTCCAAAGGGGCATCAAACTCTCTATGCATTTCACTATGTGTAGATGAACCTTCAAGCTTTCCAACAGACAGATGATAAGTATATGAGAAGTTGAATTGAAAGCCGTCCGGTAGTCAATCCAAGCCATTAACAGGACGCGCTGATAGACTGCTGCGTCTTTGCAGACGCACCTGTCAATTAGCAGGTTCTCTCGGCAGCCTGCTACACCTTTTTTTCGAGCCACGTTGTTCGTACATCTCTCTCCACACAGGCTGAATTCTTCGAACAATCCTGTTGTTTAGGACAGATGTACAGATTTTATACAGTGTGTTCAAAAAAGTTATTGGCCTGTAATTCTCTGGCTTGGACAAGTTGCCTTTCTTCGGTAAGAGTATAATGCCTCCTAACACCAGCTACTGAGGAATGGGCGTTCCAACTTTAAATGAGAGGTGAATATGCGGGCCAGATATTGTGTAGAAGTAAACTTCTTCCACCAGAAGTTCTTGATACCATCTCGTCCTGCAGCGGAAAAGTTCTTCGTGCCCCTGAGTGCTTCATCTCTTCGGCAATGATTGATGGACATTCCTCCTCAGATGTTATGAGGTTGTCACAAAACTCCTTGAAGCGGATGATATTGTCAGTATCTTCTTTCAACTCCAGTGTTTTCGGGATCTTGTATACCTCTCTCCAAAAAGTCTCTACCTCATTGGGCTTGGGTGGATTTTTTGACAGAAATAGGGAGATCGCTGCAGAGGCGCGATGGGTCAGCGAGAAACTGTTGATTCTCCCTGATCCATATCTCCCTCTTCTGTATTCTTCTCCTTGCGTCAGATATCACCCGTATTTTATGAACAATATTCTGCTTGATTGTCAGCAGCTTTGACTTGTTTAGTGTGTGATTCAAGATCCTTAGTTCTTGGGCGAACTTTCGAACCCTTTCCGCAAACCGTCTACCAGATGTTATGTAGTCAATCACACATTGAACACGGGACGCATTCTGTCTTGCCCATCCAATCTTCTTGTTCAGTTGATGCAAGCGTCTGTTGGTCTTTTGATCCATCGTCAGTTTTAGCCTTCGATTTGAATCAGCCAAAGCTCTCGCAGCACCATAAACTAAGCAATTGATGGTCCAGAGGTCGGACTCTTGCGAGATATCTTCACGACGGGAGGCATCCATTTCAGCCAGATCTTGGGGCTTAGAAGGAACCTGCATGTTAACCTTTCGGTAATCGCGCCCGTTCTGCTCACACGAGTAGTCGCGCGTTGTACTTTTTACAACACCCATGTTTTGTCGTGTTATTGAGGTCCATCAAGCTAGCACCTCCACAATTGAAATTCCCAAATTTTTTTGTATCAGAATTTTGGGCTTTTTTTGAGCTGTATTGCCGATTTTTGGGCTCCACCAATTTTTTTGAAAATTCAAATTTGGTATGGAGGTGCTGGCTTGACTCAAGCCAGCACCTCCACAACATAAAAATTTGAAAAAATTAACAATTAATTTTCAAAAACTACCCCTGCCGGAAATAAAACTACCCCCTATACAAAAACTCAAACTAGGAAGAAACAAAGTGGACCACAATTTTGGGCTTATTTTGGGCTCTCCAATTCACGGAAAAAAATTCAAAAAACCACCCCCTATGTGCGATAAAACCACCCTCTTGTCAAAAATAAAATCTGAAAAAAAAATAAAGTACATCATAATTTTTGGCTTATATTGGGCTCTCGAATGCACCAAACAAAATTATCAAAAACCAGCCTATGTACAAAAAAACAACCCCTAAGTAAAAACTCAAACATGGAAAAAACAAAATAGAAAGTAGTGTTGGGCTTTTCTTGGGCTCACGAATGCTTGATTTTTTGTTTGCAAAAACCACCCCTAGATCTAAAAAATCAAACGCCTATCGATGAATTCGAGTTTGAATTATCAAGGAGCCCAAAAATCAGAGACTCTATTCACCATGTAAAATTCTGAGTCTCAGACATCAGAAACTTCATTTACAAAGTAAATTTCTAAAAAAGATAATTCTCTGACAAAGTCACATCTGCCCGGTACCAAGGGGTTGCTTTTTAACGTGGAGGGTAGGAGCCCAAAACTGGGTGTTGGAATTTTTGAGGAGCCCAAAAAACAGAGACCCTATTCACCCTGTGAAATTCTAAAAAAGATTGTTTTTTGACAAAGTCATATATGCGTCGTGTCAAGGGGGTTGCTTTTGAACGTTAAGGGTTGGAGACCAAAAATCGATGTTGGTATTTATGAGGAGTGAAATGATGAGGGAAGAGTGGGGGAAGGCATACATGGTGGTCTCACGTCTCCCGTGCATTCGACTGGCGACTTGTACCAAAAAAATCGGCACTGTTGTACTTTTTACAACAGCGCGACTGCCGAAAGGTTAATGTTCCTCCTTGTCCTGAAATCGCGATTATCTCTCAGAAGGTGCCTGCTTTCCGCGGTTGGTCTTAATGTCACCTCTTCATCTTCGTCTGCAGCTTGTTCAAGCAGCGGTTGGGGAAGCTCTCCGCGTACATGTCCATTTTTCCAGAGGTAGGCACGTTGATTTCGCAATGATTGAATCGAAACGTGCTGGAGCTCTGGGTGTTTCTGGCATCGTAGCAGTCTAGCAAGTCATCCTTGAGTTGATTCGTCCACTCAATGTGGGCGTTTCGCCGGTTCGTCGTCGTGTTTCCATCTAAATTATTTTCAGCACCCCGAACTCTATAGGATGATCGGCACTGCTTGCCGCATCTACAACTTTTTGATGGTTTGGTCGTGTCACTGTTGTTCCCACGAGCAACTATGGAAGGGACCCTCTATCCGCAACCCGAAGATGCGTTCGGTGGCTTTGTCATAGGCCCTTCAGTTCTATTCCAAAGGAATAGAAACCGAATATATATATACATACCCACACAATATACTGGATACACGATTCAATGGTAAAAGTGTGTGACGAATTTAACGGTAAGTATTTATTTGTCAAAAAATATAAACAATAAACTCATTCTGCTATAAAAACTCTAGATTTAGCAGGCACATACTAGATGCGAATGAGCGCTATAAAAAGGCCTATATACTAAGCCAGAGGGCCATTTTCTGCAGCACCAATTCCCACTAGTACTCGTCTGCTAAATCTATTGCGATTTAGGATTTTATGACAGAATGAGTTTATGACACAATCACATTATGGAGAAAGGCAAAGACGATAAATTAGGTATTTGAAGATGTGACGTCAGCTCGCAAGATGTCTGCAGGCCGAGGGCCAAGCAATAATACCAATCAGCCCCCTGCAACGACCGTACGTTAGCATTAGTTCACTAGTACGATCAAGTGAAGCGTGGAGCGCAGATGGCGCTGGAAGTCATTCCAGCCTATTTTCACATGAAAAGCGTAGGCAAAATTAGTTAGAAATTAATTTAATTGATATTATTCGTAATGACAATCGGTTTGTCTATCAAAATTATATGAAGTATTTTTGCAAAAATTACGTTTGAAAAAAAGCATGGAGAAACAAATAATATATTTTTTTATTACATTTAGTTACAAAGAATAGTGCAAAATTGATTACATATTTTTAGATAATAACATTGTGAAATTATATTTCATAAGCAAAATTACTGTTATGAAATGTAAAATTTAATTAGAAATTGAAATTAAATAACAGATATTCTAATTTTATATTAGGGCCGAGAATTGATTTAATGGGAAAGGAAATTAAAATAAGAACAATGTCGTATTTTGGTATAAATAAGTAATTTTGTTACAAAAATAACCCTAATGCAATAAAAATGATTAATTGGATTAAACGAATTAATTAATTATTCGAAGGATTAATTAATTAAAATGACAGTTAAATTTAACGAAATCAATTAAGAGGCATAGTTTTTATTTAATTTTTTATATTTCTACGGAAGAATTAACAAAAAATAAAGATATCGTTTCAGTTTAAGATAAAATGTTCGATATTTTTTATTAAAATATATAGTTTTTATTTAATTTTTTATATTCCTACAAATTATTTTCTTTTAAATAAAGATATAGTTTCATTTTAAGAGAAAATGTTCGATATTTTTCATTAAAATACATAGTTTTTATTCAATTTTTTATATTTCTACAACGAAATTTTTCAAACCAAAGATATCGTTTCAGTTTAAAATAAAATGTTCTATATTTTTATTAAAATACATAGTTTTTATTTAATTTTTTTTATATTCCCACGAAATAATTTTTCAAAATAAAGATATAGTTTTATTTTAAGAGAAAATATTCGATACTTTTTATTAAAATACATAGCTTTTATTCAATTTTTTATAATTCTTAGAAGGAATTTAAAAAAATGCTACAGCCTCATACGCGCGCTCCGCGCGGGAAAAATTTATTTACATGTAATTATTTTATTTGGAAATAAAGTTCAATAAAATACCATGAAATTAATTTTTACTTCAATAATTTTGATTTGTACACGGCTTCGCATGGATACCCTCTCACGGCGCAGAATAAATAATTGTGCAATTCTAACCATTTTCATGCAACTTTGGAAAAAAAAATTTTCATAGCAATACACAGTAAATGATCTCGACTCGAGAAGAGTCCAGATGTCAAGCCATTTCGAGCGCGCATAGCACTCGGATGGATGACCATCTGCGACGTATACGACCGAGTTGTGTATTCGCAGCGTTTTAACCTCGATTTTAACTAATGTCGAGCAGGAGGTTTGACGGATGTCCCAGAAGTTAGCACCGCCATTTTGTTTTTTCGAGAAAAAAAAAGTTGTGCTGAATTGTGCTAGGTTTGTGCTGAATTGTGCTGCAATTTTTTTTTCGAAAAAATCAAAATTCGAATCAGAAATCAAAAAAAACTTTTTTGGGGCCAGCAACGCCATTTTGTTTTTTCGAGAAAAAAAAAGTTGTGTTGAATTGTGCTAGACTCGTGCTCTATCGTGCCGCAAACATTTTTTGAACAAAATTTAAATTGAAGCCAAAAATTAAAAAAAACTTTTCCGGGCCAGCACCGCCATTTTGTTTTTTCGAAAAAAACAAACGTTGTGCTGAATTGTGCTAGGTTTGTGCTCAATCGTGCCGTAAAAAATTTTTCAAAAAAATTAAAATTGGAGCCAAAATTCAAAAAAAACTTTTCCAGGCCAGCACCGCCATTTTGTTTTTTCGAGAAAAAAAAGTTGTGCTGAATTGTGCTAGGTTTGTGCTCAATTGTGCCGTAAAAGATTTTTCAAAAAAGTCCAAATTTGAACCGAAATTCACAAAAAACATTTTTTGAGACATTGCGTGCGAAGCGATTATTGTCCTATACACTTTTTACTTAGGTTTTTGAATCCAAATTTTTTCAAAATGCGAATTTCAAAAATCTAAACGTTGTGCGGGGTTGTGCTAGGCGTGCAAACCAATTATTGTCATATAGACTTTTCACTTAGGACAATATTTTTTGGTGAAAATCTAGTTTATTTTTCTCAAAATGATTTTTGAAATCCAAAATTTTACAAAATGCACACTAACTTAGAAGTGTATAGAAGAATAATTGTTTTGCACGCCTAGCACAACCCAGCACAACTTTTACATTTTTTAAATTCGCATTTTGTAAAATTTTGGATTTCAAAAATCATTTTGAGAAAAATAAACTATATTTTCACCAAAAAAGATTGTCCTAAGTGAAAAGTCTATAGGACATTAATTGTTTTGCACGCCTAGCAAAACCCAGCACAACGTTTAGATTTTTGAAATTCGCATTTTGAAAAATTTTGGATTTCAAAAATCATTTTGAGAAAAATAAACCAGATTTTCTACAAAAAATATTGTCCTAAGTAAAAATTCTACAAGACATTAATTGTTTTTCACGCCTAGCACAACCCAGCACAACTTTTAGATTTTTGAAATTCGCATTTTGGAAAATTTTGGATTTCAGAAATCATTTGGAGAAAAAAAAACTAGATTTTCTACAAAAAATATTGTTCCAAGTGAAAAGTCTATA
>CAKNYM010043937.1:41272-57043 GCA_932195095.1 Andricus curvator
AAAAATCATTTTGAGAAAAATAAACTAGATTTTCATGAAAAAATATTGTCCTAAGTGAAAAGTCTATGGGACAATAATTGTTTTGCACGCCTAGCACAACCCAGCACAACTTTTAGATTTTTTAAATTCGCATTTTGAAAAATTTTGGATTTCAAAAATCATTATGAGAAAAATAAACTAGATTTTCACCAAAAAATATTGCCCTAAGTGAAAAGTCTATAGGACATTAATTGTTTTTCACGCCTAGAACAACCCAGCACAACTTCCAGATTTTAGAAATTCGCATTTTTAAAAAATTTGGATTCAAAAACCTAAGTAAAAAGTCTATAGGACAATAATTGCTTTGCACGCAATGTCTCAAAAAATGTTTTTTGTGAATTTCGGTTCAAATTTTGACTTTTTTGAAAAATATTTTACGGCACAATTGAGCACAAACCTAGCACCATTAAGCACAACTTTTTTTTTCTCGAAAAAACAAAATGGCGGTGCTGGCCCGGAAAAGTTATTTTTGAATTTTGGCTCCAATTTTGATTTTTTTGAAAAATTGTTTACGGCACGATTGAGCACAAACCTAGCACAATTCAGCACAACTTTTGTTTTTTCGAAAAAACAAAATGGCGGTGCTGGCCCCGAAAAAGTTTTTTTCGATTTCTGACTCGAATTTTGAATTTTTCGAAAAAAAATTGCAGCACAATTCAGCACAAACCTAGCACAATTCAGCACAACTTTTTTTTTCTCGAAAAAACAAAATGGCGGTGCCAACTTCTTGGACATGTTTGACGGGAGGGTTTCTTCGACAAATTGCCAAACTCTTAATTTGCTCATGAAAATATTCTAAATAATTAATAAATCTTGGAAATTTGAATAGCATAATAGAAAGAAGGCCAACGGCGATACCACTCTGGAAACACCAGTTCTCGTAAGATCACTGAAGTTAAGCATTGTTGGGCGCGGTTAGTACTTGGATGGGTGACCGTTCAGGAAATACTGCGTTGCTGTTGGCCCGTCGTGGGTGTGGTGGGCCCCCATTGGTAGTAAATATCCACCTAGAAACACTACCCGAATCGGGTAGTGAGGCAATGAACTTTCGAGTTCAAACTGCTAATCAATTTTTTTTTTTTTTAATAGAAAGAAGTCATCGGAAAGATATTCTTCGTTAATTCTGTAAAAAATTCATCCTATTCGTTGAAAAATAGCCAAATTCTGAATTTTTTTATGAAAGTTGTTTAAATAATTAATAATTCTTGTAAATTTACAAAACAACATAGAAAAGAGCATCGGAAAGACAATCTTAGTTGACTCCGTAAACAAATTGTGTCTATTCCTTGAAAAATACCCAAACTCTGAATATGTTTATGAAAAATATTTAAATAATGAATAATTATTGTGAATGTGCAAAGTTATGTACGAAATTCTTATTTGAAATACATACTTTGTTGCCTCCGTAAAAATATTGAGCCTATTCCTTTGAAAATAGACAAACTCTGAATATGTTTAGGAAAATTGTTTAAATGATTAATAATTATTATAAATTTGCGAAGTATCGTATGAAATAGTCCTGGAAAAGATATTATTAGTTGCCTCCGATTTGCTGATAAAAATTGTTTAAATAATTAATGATACTTGGGAATTTACAAAGTATCACAGAAAAAAGTTGTTGGAAATATATTCTTAGTTATTTCTGTAAAAAAATGTAGCCTATTGGTTGATAAATAACCAAACTCTGAATTTCTTTATGTAAATTGTTTAAATAATTAATAATTCTTTTAAATTGACAAAGTAACATAGAATAGAGTCATCAGAAAGATATTGTTAGTTGGCTCCATAAACAAATGGTGTCTATTCCTTGAAAAATACCCAAACTCTGAATATGTTTATGAAAATTGTTTAAATAAATAATAATTATTGCAAATGTGCAAAGTAATATTGGAAATACGCACTTTCTTGCTTCCGTAAACAAATTGAGCCTATTAGTTTCCAAACAGCTAAACTCTCAATTTCTTTATAAAAATTGTTTAAATAATTAATGATACTTGAAAAGTTACGAAGTATCACAGAAAAAAGCAATCGGAAAGATATTCTTAGTTAATTTTGTAAAAAATGTAACCTATTCGTTAATAAATAGCTAAACTCTGAATTTGTTTATGAATATTGTTTAAATAATTATTAATTATTGTATATTTACAAAGCATCGTAGAAATCTTGATGCACTAAACTAATTGATCCTAGTCGTTGAAAAATGGCCAAGTTCTTGATTTCTTTATGAAAATTGTTTAAATAATTAATAATTATTGTAAATTTACAAAGCAACATAGAAAAGAGTCATCGGAAAGATATTCTTAGTTGACTCCGTAAACAAATTGTGGCTATTGTTTGAAAAATAGTCAAACTCTGAATATGTTTATGAAAATTGTTGAAATAATGAATAATTATTGTATATTTGAAAATTATCGTAGACAATAGTTATTCGAATTACATTCTTTCTTGATACCCTGAACTAATTTATCCTATTCGTTGAAAAAAGGCCAAGCTCATAATTTGTTTAAATAATGAATAATTCTTGGAAATTGGCAAAGCATCGTGCAAAAAAATCATCGGAATGATATTCTTAGTTAATTCTGTAAAAAGTGTAGTCTATTTGATAAAAAATTGCCAAACTCTAATTTTTGTCATGAAAATTGTTTAAATCATTATTAATTCTTGCAAATTTACAAAGCAACATCGAAAAGAGTTATCAGAAAGACTTTTCATAGCATCATAGAAAAAAGTAATCGGAAAGATATTCTTGGTTAATTCTATAAAAAAATTTTGCCTATTCGTTGAAAATAACCAAAATATGAATTTGTGAAGCAACCTAGAAAAAGAGTGTTCGGAAAGACATACTTAGTTGACTCCGTAAACAAATTGCGCCTATTCCTTGAAAAATAGCCTAGCTCTGGATATGGTGATAAACATTGTCTAAATAATTAATAATTATTGTAAATTTTCAAAGCATCATACATAGGAAAGAGTTATTTGAAAAAGATTTTTTATTGATTCCGTAAAAAAATTGAGCCTATTCGTTGAAAAATGGTCAAACTCTTAATTTGTTTATCAACATTGTTCAGACAATAATTAATTCTTTGAAATTTGTAGAGCCTTATATAAAAAAAGTCACCGGAAAGATATTCTTACCTAATTCTGTAAACAATTGAGCCTATTCGTTGAAAAATAGCCAAACTCTTAATTTTTTAATCGAAATTGTTTGAATAATTAATAATTCTTGTAAATTTGCATTACAATATAAAAAAAGTCATCTGAAATATATTCTTATTTAATTCTGTTAAAATTGTTGAGATAATTAATAATTATTGTATATTTGCAAAGTATCGTAGAGAATAGTTATTCGAATTACATTCTTTCTTGATACCCTGAACTAATTTATCCTATTCGTTGAAAAAAAGCCAAGCTCATAATTTGTTTAAATAATTAATAATTCTTGGAAATTGGCAAAGCATCATTAAAAAAAGTCATCGGAATGATATTCTTAGTTAATTCTGTACAAAAGGTAGCCTATTTGTTAAAAAATTGGCAAACTCTAATTTTTTTCATGAAAATTGTTTAAATTATTATTAATTCTTATAAATTTACAAAGCAACATATAAAAGAGTCATCAGAAAGACTTTTCATAGCATTATAGAAAAAAAGTAATCGGAAAGATATTCTTGGTTAATTCTATAAAAAAACGTAGCCTATTCGTTGAAAATAGCCAAAATATGAATTTGTAAAGAAAAATAGAAAGAGTCTTCGGAAAGACATACTTAGGTGACTCCGTAAACAAATTGTGCCTATTCCTTGGAAAATAGCCAAGCTCTGGATATGTTGATAAACATTGTCTAAATAATTAATAATGATTGTAAAGTTTCAAAGCATCATACATAGGAAAGAGTTATTTGAAAAACATTTTTTATTGATTCCGTAAACAAATTGAGCCTACTCGCTGAAAAATGGTCAAACTCTTAATTTGTTTTTCAACATTATTTCAATAATAATTAATTCTTTGAAATTTGCAGAGCATTATAGAAAAAAATCACCGGAAAGATATTCTTATCTAATTCTGTAAAAAATTGAGCCTATTCGTTGAAAAATTGCCAAACTCTAAATTTTTTAATCGAAATTGTTTAAATAATTATTAACTATTGAGCCTAATCGTTGAAAAATGGTCAAACTCTTAATTTGTTTATCATCATGGTTTGAATAATAATTAATTCTTTGAAATTTGCAGAACATTATAGAAAAATGACACTGGAAAGATATTCTTATCTAATTCTGTAAACAATTGAGCCTATTCGTTGAAAAATAGCCAAACTGTTAATTTTTTAATCGAAATTGTTTAAATAATTAATAATTCTTGTAAATTTATAAAGCAAAATAGAAAAGAGTAATCAGAACTATATTCTTAGGGGCCTCCGTAAACAAATTGTGCCTATTCCTTGAAAAATACCCAAACTCTGAATATGTTTATGAAAACTGTTCAAATAATTAATAAATCTTGTAAACTTGCACAACAATATAAAAAAAGTCATCTGAGATATATTCTTATTTAATTCTGTTAAAATTGAGCCTACTCCTTGAAAAATAGCCAAACTCTGAATATGTTTATAAAAATTGTTTGAATAAATAATAATTATTGTAAATTTGCAAAGCATCATAGAAAAAGTCATCGGAAAGATATTCTTAGTTAATTCTGCAAAAAAATTGAGCCTATCCGTTGAAAAATAGCCAAATTCTTAATTTTTTATGAAAATTGTTTAAATTGTTAATAATTATTGTAAATTTACAAAGCAACATAGAAAAGAGTCATCGGAAAGATATTCTTAGTTGATTCCGTAAACAAATTGTGCCTATTGTTTGAACAATAGCCAAACTCTGAATATGTTTATGAAAATTGTTGAAATAATTAATAATTATTGTATGTATGTATATTTATTGCCTCTAAGATTACAAGATTCTGTGGCAAGGGAAGGCCACTATTACAAAAATCGATAAAATTAAGATAAATAACAAAATGAAAGAAAAGTTATAAAATCGTATGTACAATAGGTTGTTAGGTTATACTGGTCGAGTTCGGGCAGTGTATTATTCGAATAGAGAGAAAGCTCTGATTTTTAAACATGTGCTTATAAAGTTGTATATCGAGCGAAGCATTCCAGGGTTTATATTTGACAACAATAAGTGAAGATTGTTCTCGTTTATCATACCAATGTTGCGCAAGTAATGATTTCTAACGGGCGAGTAGATTGGACATTTGGCGAGGATGTGTAAAAGATTTTCATTTTCCCTTAGATTACATAACTGGCAAATCTGTTGTGGATCGATTACAGTTGTTCCAGCTTTAGAGGTCAACTTAATGATGAACCTGGAGGAAGTTCTTATTTGAGCGAAAATGCGCTTAAAAAGGAAAGGAGCTTTGAATAGCAGATATTGCTGGGGTAGCGCATCATTGTGCAAGATTTTACTGTATATATAATTAAAGTTGCCGTTTTCCAATCTTAACAGATCCCGCGAATGGAAAAAATCACGGTATCCATGAGCTATAGCATCGATTTGAGTTATAAGATTGGGACCACTGAGATCCATGAGATTGTGACATATTCCCGCTCCCTCCAAACGTCTAATAAGTTGACCTAGCCAGTTATATTCAACAATTTTTGCTATTTGCGGTTTCAGCTAGTTTTAGTATACAAAGTTTTGGATAGCGCGAGTCTTCCATATGGAAAATTTTTGCCGCCCAATTCAGCTCCATTTTTAATATTTGGTATGAAACACAGGGTAGACCTAGTTCCAATCTGACAACAAAATCAGGCGTATTTCTGGGTAGGCGCAGAAGATTTTTGAAAAAATGGACTTGTGCTTTTTCGAAGACATCTAGATAATTTAATCCGATAATGTGAGCCGCATACAATAAGGAACTCTTTATAATAGAGTCATGAATTTTGACAATGGAAGACCATGAGGAGTACTTAGTTCTAGTTAGAATATTGATCGCCGAGGCTGAGGCTGAGTTGGCTCTGCTAACTGCTTGTATGTGCAGCTAAGTTGAAAGCACCTGTTCTAGAAAAAATCGTACCCAAGTTGAAGGAAAATCACTGTTTCAAATACTCCGCCAAAATAAGTTTTAATCTCCACGTCTCTGTGCGCAAGTACGCGCGAATGTTTCGCGCAAAGCAGAACGATTTCAATGTTCTGGTAGAAAGTGAGCCAATGATAATTGCGTTAATACTAGTGGCTCTATTTTCCGCGGGAATTAAGGAAAATGTGGGGAAATCAGCGTCTACGGGGGATCATTCGTTTATACGCTCATGTGAGAGCAACATTTCTCCGGAATAATTTTAAACTGTTTGTAACGCCACGTTTGGCGGTGTGAGTGTTGTGCCACGACCAAAAAGGTAAATTTAATTATCATCGAGAAATTGTATATGTGTGTGTGTTCTTATATTTGGAACAATGTTCGTATCTTTTACGCTAAAAAACTATTTTCAGCGTGGCGTCTATCTGTACCGTATTTTCTGTCGCCTATTTCTATGATTGAAAAGCCTGTTCCTCCACTGTAAGCAGCGAAATTGAGGGTACAAGCATTATAAGCAGAAGCCGATATTTATGGAAGCAAATTTCATTTTTGCAATTGAGCCCTGAAATACTAGCCACATGAGGAAGCCATACCTAAAAATTATCATCAGGAAGCCGCATTCGTACGGCCTTTATCTACTGACTTCTAGTACCAATCCAGCTTCCGATCAGGTTTTTCTTTTACTTTGTTTTTTAACGATGCCATTTTGTCTTTGATCAGTGATGTAATTATTCTGTCCGTTTTATATATTTTTTGATATAGCGAGCGTGTAAATGTGTGTGTGTGAGTGAGTGTTGACTTAAAATGTATGCCCGTCTCTTTTCACGCAATATTGCTCTTTTTTAATGATTTATATTTATTGACAATTTTATTGACCGAAATGTTAGATATTTATTCGCTTTATAATATACTCGTCATTTGAATTTACGTATCTCTTTCAAGTTAATTAATTGACCTCTGCCTGCTTTCGTTTGTTTGGAGTTTCATGTTTATATCATTTTTAATTAATCATTTGCTTTTCCTTCATAACTTATTTCAGTAAATGGAAACACTTTGTTTTTAAATCAGAATTACATTCATTTCAAATGTTGCTTTTATGATGAACCTTAAATCAAAATATTTTATCGGTTCTTATTAATGTACAAAATATATATAAAATATCAATATAAAATTTTTATTACAAAGTATTTAAAACAAGAAACAAACTCCAAAGAGATACCATCATATTTCAGACCTACAGTGTGTCCCAAATTTATAGGGCCACCTACTTTTTTTTGGATAATTTTTTTTCTACTTTAGCAAATTGCATCAAATTTTTTGAGTGTGTTATAGAATCAATTGACGATTTTTCTCTGAATTTGATAAGCCTAATTTGCATCGTTCGTTTTTTTTAACAGTTATAGTGAAAAAAGTGGTGTCCCACATTAATAGGGCCAGTTGAAAAAAAATTCGACTTTTCGAAAAAAATTGCTTTATTCAAGTATTTAAAGTTATTTTAACCAATAATTATTTAAGTCATTGAAGCTTTATTTACAAAAAATTAGTAGTCAATTGCGTTTCCGTCGTTCTTGAATACCATTTTCATCCGCTTTGGCATTGAATCATTGAGATTTTTGAGACTTCCTGCGCTGATGTTGTCCCACGCTGACTTTACCGCTTCCTTGAGCTCTGCGACCGTCGCATACTGCTTGGCGTTGTCATAAACATCGCGAACCATCATGCCCCAAACATTTTCAATCGGATTAAGGTCCGGAGAAACGGCAGGCCACTCACGCACTGGAATCTTCGCCTCGGCTCACCAATTCTTGGTTGAGTTGCTGGCGTGTATTGACACGTTGTCTTGTTGAAATGTCAACCGAGCAGAGCGGAATCGTCGAATGCAGGGCTTGAAACCGCTGTATGCTGCCCATACCATGAAGGTCCGCCACCAAAGTTTCGGGTGGGAAAAAAATGAGGTTCTTGTCGAAGATCACGCCAATAGTATCGTATTCCATCTGGACCATCCAAATTAAACTTTTTTTTCGTCAGACCAGATAATCTGAAACACATATAAAAGACGAAAGTCCTAATTTGATATGTATTGGCGTGATCTTCGACAAGAGCCTCATTTTTTTCACGCGAAACTTTGGTGGCGGATTCGTCATGGTATGGGCAGCATACAGCGCTTTCGGGAAAGTTAGCTTCGCTTTTGTTACCCATAAAACGAACAGCGGAGATTACCAGGCAGTTCTTGAAGAACTTCTCAAGCCCTACATTCGACGATTCCGTTCTGCTCGGTTGACATTTCAACAAGAAAACGCGTCAATACACGCCAGCAAGTCAACCAAGAATTGGTGAGCCGAGGCGAAGATTCCAGTACTTGAGTGGCCTGCCGTTTCTCCGGACCTTAATCCGATTGAAAATGTTTGGGGCATGATGGTTCGCGATGTTTATGACAACGCCAAGCAGTATGCGACGGTCGCAGAGCTCAAGGAAGCGGTAAAGTCAACGTGGGACAACATCAGCGCAAGAAGTCTCAAAAATCTCAATGATTCAATGCCAAAGCGGATGAAAATGGTATTCAAGAACGACGGAAACGCAATTGACTACTAATTTTTTGTACATAAAGCTTCAATTACTTAAATAATTATTGGTTAAAATAACTTTAAATACTTGAATAAAGCAATTTTTTTCGAAAAATTGAATTTTTTTCAACTGGCCCTATTAATGTGGGACACCACATTAAAAATCGTCAATTTGATTCTATAACACACTCAAAAAATTTGATGCAATTTGCTAAAGCAGAAAAAAAATTATCAACAAAAAAGTAGGTGGCCCTATAAATTTGGGACACACTGTAGGAGTTTCGCGCTGATGCGACATTTCTTGAATATAGTATATTTAGTTTTGTTGTTATTAACCGTGAGTTTGTTCATATTACAATACTCCTGGAGAACATTCTTATTGCGTCTATTTAAGATTCTGCAAAAATAATTAAATCATCCGCGTAAATCAGCACAATAATGTCCGTGTCACCCATGATTCTGAGACCCACAAGAACTTTTTGTCTAAAAAAAATCTCGATTTCCGAGGTTAAGAGGTTAAACATAATTGGGCTCAAAATCTCTCCCTGTAGAACTCCCTCAGTGACCGGCAATTCCTCTGAGAACTCGTTCCCCACTTTAATGTAAGTTGAGGCTCTCTCATACAGACTTTTTAGAATTCTAACTATTTTTGAGCTGATCCCAGTATCAAAAAGTTTTGACCAGATGTGAGAGTGATTAACCGATGGGAAAGCTCTTAAAAAATCCATCACAATGGCATAGATATGTCTATTCTTTTTTTGTAAGTAAATTTGCGAAACAGATGCCAAGGTGAAAATATTATCCATACAGCCCCTACCTCGGCGAAAACCTGCTTGGGCTTCCGGAATAATGTGACACAACGACTCCCATTTTTCCAATCTAGCCAACAGAATTTGCGTAAAAATTTTAGGAAGTGAGTTTAGAAGGGCAATAGGCGTGTAGTTATTGGGATTGGCTGGGTCTTGTTTTTTATGTATCATATGCATTAAAGATTTTGTCCAATCGAGCGGTATATATTCATTCTCAAATATTTTATTAAAAAATGTTTCGAGATAAAGAAGCCAATTGGGCGGCAAGTTTTTGTAAAAATTATTTGAGATTTGATCCGGCCCCGGAGCCTTATTTAATTTACTTTTGTTAATTGAAAAAAAGATTTCGCTAGCTGTAATTCTGCTATCCAATAATGGATGTCGCACAGCTGTAAGCAATGACGGTGACAGACGTCTAAAAGGAAGTGTCAGACGGAAGAAGTTTTCCCAAGCTTTTGTGGAAAGGATTGTGGATTTTATCTTTAAACCTCTGAATCTATTACCAGTATCCCAGAATGTTTTGCTATCGTTGACACTCTCAAGGCTCGCCAGAATATTGGATTCAAAACTTGCTTTTTTATGAGCTATCTGTGCTTGGTACGATTGTTTAGCTTGGACATAAACCAACTTAGTCTCATCCGAGAAATTTGCCCTGCTGGCTTCTTTCAACGCATTAGAAAGATATGATTTGCTTTGAAGACAGTCAGAATCAAACCAAGGTTTATCACGGTAAAATTTCTCAATAACATTTTTTCTCACTGACCACATATCTGCTTTTTTGGCGCTGTCGATGATAGCATTGGTAAGGTTTGAATTAAGATAATCTATGTCTAATTTCTCAAAGTTAACTTCTAGTCTGTGAGACAAGTATAATTCGTTGGAGAAGATCTCCCGTTTGTCGTTCGTCCATATCAGAAACGTCAAGCTTTTATTTTTGTTTACATTCAGCACACTTGAGTGACCAGCTGAGGTGGGAGAGTAACAAGCGGAGATTAAGACCGGGAAGTGATCCGAAGTATGTGTGGATTGATCCACCTTCAAGTCGTTAAGTATACCCTGAATTAATTTATCCTATTCGTTCAAAAAAGGCCAAGCTCATCATTTGTTTAAATAATTAATAATGCTTCGAAATTGGCAAAGCATCATACAAAAAAGTAATCGGAATGATATTCTTAGTTTATTCTGTAAAAAAAATGTAGCCTATTTGTTAAAAAATAGCCAAACTCTAAATTTTTTCATGAAAATTGTTTAAATTATTATTAATTCTTGTAAATTTACAATGCAACATAGAGAAGAGTCATCAGAAAGACTTTTCATAGCATTATAGAAAAACAGTACTCGGAAAGATATTCTTGGTTAATTCTATAAAAAAATGTAGCCTATTCGTTGAAAATAGCCAAAATATGAATTTGTAAAGAAAAATAGAAAAAGAGTCTTCGGAAAGACATACTTAGTTGACTCCACAAACAAATTGTTCTGAATGTGTTTATGAAAATGTTTTAAATAATTAATCATTCTTGGGAATATACCAAGCATAGAAAAAGTCACCGGAAAGATATTGTTAGTTGACTGCGTTTTCTTTAAAGATAAATGATCCAAGGTTGAACACATTCTTTAAATTTTCTAAACTTCTTTAAATTCCAAAAATAATTCAAATTTTAGTGTTTTCTAATAAAAATAGCACAGATGAATTCAAATTTCCAATTGTGTAAGATTGCAATAATAGTTAGAATTAGAAGGAAGTTATACTCTTCGCAAATTTAAATGAAAGTTAAATAAAAAAAAATTATGAACCTTAATAATTTTTTATTATTAGTTAAAATTATAAGGATGTAATCGTCTTTGAAAATGTAAATGAAAGTAAAATAAAACAAATTTTTAAATGTTCATAATTTGTATTGTTTATTATTCTAATAAAAAAAAATATTTTCGAAAAAAAGTAAGGCTGTATAATTTCAAAAAGAAATATTAAGAAATGAGCCAAGATATTAATTAAAATTGAAATTTTGTCTTTAAAAATAATTAGCCCAGAATGAAATCATATTTTCAATTGCGTAATATTTCAAAAATAGTTTAAATTTGAAAGGAGCCATAGTCGTCGAAAATGTAACTAAAATAAAAATAAAATGAATTTCTAAATATTCATAAATTTGAGGCTATATAATTTTAAAAAGAAATAATAATAAATGAGCCAAAATATTAATTAAAATTGTAATTTTTTCTTTAAAAATAATTAGCCCAAGATGAAATCATTTTGAATTACTTAAGATTTCAAAAATAGTTTAAATTTGAAAAAAGTCATAGACGTCGAAAATGTAACTAAAATAAAAATAAAATGAATTGCTAAATATTCATAATTTTCCATTGGAAAAAATTCATCGAAAAGACATTCTTAGTTGATTCCGTGAATAAATTAAGCATATTCGTTAAAAAATAGAAAAGTCAGAATTTCCTTACAAAAATTGTTTAAATAAATCATAATTATTGGAAATTTGTAAAGCACTATAGAAAAGAGTCACCGCAAAGACATTCTCAGTTAATTCTGTAAAAACATTGAGCCTATTCGTTGAAAAACAAAATTTATTATAAAAAAATCTTAGTTTTAAACTAATAATTCTTGGGAACTTGCAAAACATCATGAACAAAATCTCATCTAAAAGACATTCTTAGTTGATTCCGTGAACAAATTAAGCCTATTCATTGAAAAATAGAAAACTCTGAATTTCCTTACAAAAACTGTTTAAATAATAATTCTTGGGAATTTGCAAAGCAACATAAAAAAGAATCATCGCAAAGATATTCTCAGTTAATTTTTTTTTTAAATTGAGCCTATTTGTTGAAAAATAGACAAACTATGAATTTCTTTACAAAAACTGTTTAAATAACTATTAATTCTTGTAAATTTGCAAGGTATCATACCAAGCAGTCACTGGAAAAGCATTCTTAGTATATTTTTTTTTATTGAGCCTATTCGTTGAAAAATCGAAAAACTCTGCATTTGTTTATAAAAATTGTTTAAATAATTAATAATGGTTCCAAATTTGCTAAGCTTCATATCAAACAGTCACTGGAAAAGCATTCTTAGTTTATTCCGTTAAAAAAAATAGCCAAACTGTGAATTTTTTTTTTTAAATTGCCAAATAGCATCTTCTTTCACGTAACAGTAATAAAACTTTTATTTCTCGCACATTCCATACAAAAACTCTGGATTTCAGTGAGCTAAACATTCTCAGTCCCCAAAAGAACTTTTGTTCAATAATTTGTTTATAACGTAATGAAATTTTTTTAAAATCATTCTTAACTACTGGAAATTATTTACAGATAGTTCCAGCACAGATATAAAAACTTTTTTGATAAATCTGAAAATAAAACAAAATGGTACTTCGGAAAAGTTAAAGAAAAATGTAAAGTTGGTTTTTAAATAAAAAATTAACAAAATTTATTATAAAAAATCCAAACACAAATTTTCCGAAATGTCAAAAGCTTTAACTAAAAAATAAACGGTACTCAAAATTTGTAAATTTTCAAACATTTTGAAATGTAAATGAACTATGACTAAAACGTTAAATCGAAAATGAATTTTTCAAAATACGAATAAAATATTAAAAATGCTAATGAAAATCCTTCTTTTAAAAAAATGCGCCAAAGGAATCGTATATATACCTAAGTATAAATGCATATACTTCCACTAAGCTTCTTATGAAAACAAACATCTCGAGTTCAAATAAACACAGATCGCCCATCGTCGATGAGATCGCCTTATGGTTACCTAAGTAATGATAACGGTAACGACGAATACCAACTTTCTAAGATAGGAAAGATATCGTTTCAGTTTAAAATAAAATGTTCTATATTTTTATTAAAATACATAGTTTTTATTACACTTTTTATATTTCTACGAAAGAATTTAAAAAAATAAAGATATCTTTCTAGTTCAAGATAATATGCTCCATATTTTGTATTCAAATACATAGTTTCCCTATTCTTGCCATATAAAAATAGGCTGGAAAGACTCCCAGCACCTTCTGCGCTCCAAGCTTTTGCTGATCGTACTAGTGAACTAACGTCAATACAGGGGCAAAAAATGATGTTTCACCATAAGGGTAAATGGATATTATTCTGTATTCTTCAAAAGCTGTTCAATTGAATAATACAATTTTTACCACAAAAATTACCATTTTATTTATTTGATTGAAGACTTTCTGAAAAATAAAAAATAATATCCAAATATCATTATGGTGAAACATAATTTTTTCCAAGCTTTGAAAAAAATAAAGTTTCGTCCCATGAAATTAGTATTATTGTTTGGCCCTCGGCCTGCTATGGAGGCTTCCGAATGGCAGAGTGGGTGGGGGCCACTTTAAAAAGTAAGATGTCATTTACTGTGCGATAGGTAAGCTTGGCACCTGAGAGGTATATTCTCAGAACGTTGTAACAACGAAACCCACCGAGATCCAAAAACACTCGGCGAAGATTGCCGGATTCGGAGAACTGCCTTGGGAATAAACACGGGTACGGCACAATTGGCTTTATAGCTTCAGCGCCCCCCCACACACATTGAAAACAAACAAACATTATCCTTTTGCGGCAAACTTCACCTGATCTCGCAGCCAAATAATTCTGTTTGTGTAAAAAAGATATTCAAGTGCCTCAAAACAAAACAGGTAATAGGACGATGCTTTTGTTTCAAGACAAATGTTTCTCTGAGTGGTAACGCTTCAGCTGTAACGCTGTGTGCGATGGACTCAATATCCGTCGCAAATCTCTTGTAAGTTCTTTATACCTCTCTTTTTTTTCATTCTCCTTGGTTGTGATGTTTTTGTCGGCTGGTGCAGAAAATTCGACATTGAACATAGTTCGTTTCTCGAAGTCAAGGAGAACTATGTCAGGCCTTGACTGCGTGACAGAAACAATTGACGAGAATATGAATAAGCGTTTCGCGGAGCGCTATCAGGACTAATGCCGTAAGAGTGACTGATTTGGTAATAAAGCACTCTTTAGTACCGCATTGTTCCTTTGGATGTATGTCGTTCCCGCATGAGTTAGACAACTAGATAGTTTGTAGATATATATGTGTGTGAAACATGGTCTAAGAAAGTCCACCTCATGCGCAAAGATAATATCTATGATAATATCAGTGACTAATTTACTATACTGTAGATGGCAATTATTACAACAAATGCGTCACCATTTCTGGCAACATTGGTCCTCGGATTACCTGAAAGAGCTTCAACCTTGTTCGAAGTGGAGGACTCCTTATCCATCACTTGAAGTTAGTGACCTCGCTTTTATCCGTGATGAAAATTCACAACCCACAAAGTGGCCTTTAGGTGGCGTCGTTGAGCTTCATCCCGGTTCTGATGGTCATGTGCGCGTTGTGTCTCTCCGCACTGCGAGTGGTTTGTTTAAACGCCCTATAGTAAAATTGTGTCTTTTACCAAGGGCGAAGGAAAATGTTTAGATCTCGTCTTAAAGTGCCGTGTACTTTCTTTTCGGCTGTGTTAGTTGAATGTTTAAATTTATGTATTTCTGTCTTGTTCTGTTAATGACAGTTTTAACCACTTATTTATCAGATCGTCGTTCGAAATTTGTAATCAGTTTTCTTCTTAAAATTGTAATCTTTATTGTCATTATAAAATTATTATTTTTTGGAATGAACTCTGTGAATCTTTTTAATTTTGTCCCAACAAAGCGGGCGGAATATTCGGAATTGACTGATATAATTTATTAAGTGCATTGTTTTATTTTAATTTCACTTATTAACATCGACTTTTCATTTTAGACTTTAATTTCATATGTTTACATTTTAATGGAATTCTAATTTTAAAGTGTTATCGATTTCTTCTTTTATCCTTATTCTGCTATCGTTGAGTCATATTCCTTCAATGAATGAGAGCCTTTCGTACCTTTTGTAAGCGAATTTAGTCGTCGTCCGAACGTTAAATTGAGAACTTATCTCGTCGTTTCGGTAGACAAGTTCAAATTAATTGTATATCAATTTTAGAAATGATTTAAATATAAACAAGTTCGATTTTTTGAGCAATTTTGTTAACATTAAAATATTTCAGTTGTATTATTTATTCTCAGTGACCTGTCCTTTTAATGTACTTTTCGTCAAGAACTTCTCTCACTCGCGAACAAATTAAAATTATCATGTCGACATAATAGAAATGCAACGAGTTGAAATGATGTCAAAGCATAATAAAAATGATCCATAGTGGTAATAATATATAACGAATTAAAATTGAGTGTCCCCATGCAAGAACAAGACATAGATTTTTCTAGCGCG
>CAKNYM010043943.1:0-43151 GCA_932195095.1 Andricus curvator
AGTAATAGATCATTACCAAACTTGTAATATGCTCAAGTGATAAGATGCACTTTTTAGTTATTCTTTCTTAAAAATATATCTCTAAAAAAATTCACGCATGTTACATGGATCGCGATGCAAGAGTTTTCCAACTCCCAGTTAGATCAGGCGGTAGCACTCCGAGTTTATAACCAGAGAGTCAGGACTCAATTCCAGAAGCAAGCATTTTGTGCCATTTTTTTTTAAATTTCATTATTGCAATTAACTATTCAATTTATTTAAATCAAGACAAAAGATTTACATTTAGCCATTTTTTCCATATGAGAAAATTGGTTTTTTCAACCTTTATTACTTCCGAAGACAATATTTCAAGGATAAGTCACTGCCGCGACTGCCTTGAAAAATTCTGATTCCTTATGAAATATTTTGTTAAAAAACATAACCTATTACTCTAATTTCAAACTGCGAATATTAAAATACTACCATAAAATGTCTTTTATTTATATTCTATTTTTATATAATTTTAATTTAATATTTTTTGATATTTGAATATTTATTTTATTCTTATTATACCTACTATTTTTATATATTTTATTTTTCTCTCATGTGAAAATAATAATAATCAGAATATAAATGTTGAATTGAATGAAGAAAAATGAGAATATTCCATATAAAAAAACTTTTCTTGAAGTAAAAGTGGTCAAGGTTGAAAAATAATTATTTTTTCATATGAAACAAATTGCTAAAAAATAATACTTTTGCTTAATTTAAACAAATTTATTATGCGTTTGCAATTACTAACAAAAATTTGAATAAAAAAATGGTAAAAAATGCTGGCAGCAGGAATCGAGGCCGAACTCTTGGGTTACAAACTTGGAGCGCTACCGCCTGAACTAACCGGGAGTTGAAAGACTCTCGCATCGCGGTCCATGCAACATACGCGAATTTTTTTCAACCCGTTTTTCTCGAGAATGGCTGAAAAGCGCATCTTATTACTATAGCATATTACAAGTTTTGTAACGAACTATTACTGGGACGAGTATGAATTTAAACAAAATTCAGAAGGGTCTAGGATCGAACCTAGACCCTTCTGGGGAACGTTCCCCTAGTGAAGCGATTATAGAGAAGATTTATTTCTATTAAATCTGTAATTAATATTTACATTTAACTTTTCTAAAAATGCAAATTCTTGCAGACATTAACATTTTCATTCGACTCTGAGAGAAGACATTCTTCAGTGTAAAAATGTGCAATACTAATATTCATAGACAGTGACATAATATTGATTAAAACGTAATGTTAAAACGCAAATGAAAGTGCAAATGAAAGTGGTTTTAATTAATTTTATACGTTACTTATACTGCCATCAGAGCGTGGGTAAGGTGTCATTACTCCCATACATACTTTCCTACTTTGCATTACAGTAGGCGTGCACAGCGGGTGAATCGCATTAGCTGCTATGACTGAGTGTAATAAGATCTACCTAATAATCACGACAACCTTGAATAAAAAACTGTCATGGTGACATATGAATAAGGTCATTAACGTACCTAAACGAAAACTGTTCATTGAGATTCAAAACAATTTTTATCGAAACCTCTTAAAATTAGTGTTGTATATAAACTACCTCTAATAATAGTCTAATATATACCAGAATCGGCTGTTCCATAAGTCGATAATGTACTTCCTATAATATATTTTTACATCTTTCCCAAAAACCTGTCTCTCCTATCACACTATTTATTTCCTAATTTTTTCCGCATTGTAAATATTAATCTTGAAAGAAATAATGCTCTTTAATTGAATAGAAATGTAAAACAAAGGTGTATGAAGGTAGAACGTATATAGCAATATTTTTTTCGTTCATTTTGAAAATATTTTTTCTATTTTTACTTTCACAATGGCTCAAGGTTTGAAAAATATGTACATTAAATTAAAGTTACTTCAATGGCTCCTTTCCAAGAATGCAAAAATACTTAGAAACGTCAACAAAACGTATAGAGTGATGCAAACAAAGAACTTACTGTTAAAATATAACATAAATCATTGAAATTTTATAAATTTCATCACTAATAATATATCAAAAGAAAATATTATGAATAAATACATATATAGCGCAATTATTTATGGGCAATTTTTGCAATATGGTTATCTTCTGTGATCCAAATTATAGACGAAAATGAAAGTCGCGCAGGAATTTCATGTTAATCGCGTTAATTTTACTCTTATCCTTTTCCTGATAGGTGCACGTCTCGTTACCGTATAGCACAGTCCATATAAATATATAATTATGTATTGCCCTTTTAGCTTTCTTTGATATACTTTTACTTTTGAGAATGGGCCCTGCTCTACCGATAACCTTCTTATCCTCGTTTATACGCCTATCTAACTCCCGATCTCTCTTTCCGTCACTCGTGAATAGGCTACCAAGATATATGTACTTATCAACTTGTTATATTCTCTCATCGTTTAGGACAATGTTGCATATTGTTTTTTCACCTTTTCCTTCAACCGCCATAATTTTTGTTTTATTCACGTTAATTTTGAGGCTCATGTTCTTCATGCTTGTATTCAGTTTGATCAACATTCTTTGAAAATCTTCGATTGACTCTGCCATAACAACCTCGAGATCCACACCTTCTTCGTTGAAGATGGTCATACACTTGTCCATGAAAATAATAAATAGCCATGAGGACATAACGCATCCTTGTCTAACATCTTGCATAATATCGAACCAATCACTCAGTTTCCCATTTACCCTTACACTCGCTTTGCTACCAGCATTATAGATTGTTTTTATTGCTTGTAGGAGCCATCCATTGACTCCGTATTCTTTCAGGACTTCCCAAAGTTCACTTCCGTCCTCCTTGTCAAAAGCTTTTTCTAGGTCAACAAATGCACAGAAAACTTTTTTCCTTACTCTCAAACTTTTTTCTGTGATCTGTCTTAAGCTAAATATTTGATCCATACATGATCTTCCTGGCATGAACCCACTTTGGACTTTCCATATCTTTTCTTCTGTTATTTTCATTACCCTACAAATAAGTATTCTTGAATATATTTTACTTACGGTACTTAATAAGCTGATCCCTCTGTAATTATTGCAGTTACTTTTATCCCCCTTTTCTTTGTATATTGGTACGCTAATCGCTTTTTTCCATTTATTTGGGACGTCTCCCATCTTGATAAATAAATTTATCAATTCGCACAACCTGTGAGGTATGTACTTGCCGCCGTATTTAAGCATTTCAACGTTAATACTGTCTACACCAGCAGCCTTACCATCTGTTAAGTTCTTAATTATATCCCTAACCTCAGTGACCTATACTCTATAGCTTCATCTCCCAATAATTCCTTGAAAGAGTCTCTAGAGCGTCTAGTAACCCGTCTGTATCATATAGCATTTCACCCTTACTATTTCTCATGCTGACAAACTCTGTACTTTTATTTCCCTTCGTCCTTTTTTTAAACAGTTTTTTGCTTCCTTCGAAGTCGTTTTGCATTTTCTTCTCTTCTGAGTTTATATTTACTTTCCTTGACCAGTCGCTTAACTTTCCTCTTTTTGTGTCTGTAATCATTTTCAAGCCTATTTCTCTCCTCATCGCCAAGAACTGCGATGTTCAACGTTCTGTTGTACGCTTCTTTCTTTTCTTGTCGGGCTGCCTGAATTTCATCATTATACCATGGATCACCAGACGTTCTTCCTACAACCACAGCACCACACACTTTAGTCGCACTCCTAACAATGACATCCTTAAACAAGGCCGATGCGCCCTCTGTATTTTTATGATCTTTTAGCGCATTCCAAGTTGCCTGCTCTATGCGTTCGTTTATCTTATTCTGAAGAGCTACTTGCGCTTCCGGTTTCTGTAAATTTTCAGTCTTGATTTGGGTTGTTTCGTTTTTTTGGTTCTCTTTCTTCTCCATCCCTGACCTAAGTTTATTTTGCAGACTAGAATGTAATGATCAGTATTGCATTCAGAATCCCTCATGACTCTTGTATCTTTTACAAGCTCTCTTAGTCTTTCATCCGCAATAACAAAGTCAATTATACTGTGGCTATTTCCTCTACACCAGGTGTACATGTGGATCATTTTACGCCTAACCCAAATATTTGTGATAAATAAGCCCTTTTCTGAGCATAAGCTAACTGATAAATTACCATGAATTACCGATAAATACTAATAATACTAATAATTACCATAAATTACCGAAAATTTTTGAAATTTTTGGATACCTGAAATTTCCGGTAATTTATCAATTTCCATGAATTTTTGAAACTTTTGGATTATTTTCCTGAAGCTTTAAATACCTTAAATTTCCGGAAATTTTCGATAATTATTGAATTTATCGAAAATTTCCAAATTTCTCGTAATTTCTGATATATATAAATTTTTAATAATTTCCGGAAAATTTGATTTGATTGTTTCTCAAATCGAAAATTCCCGGCATTTGTTACAAAAAGTTTCGTCTGCAACAGGTGCTGAAAAGTAGGCGGCTGTAACTCTTGTGAAGTTTACAGTACTTGCCTTCGGCTCATCCTCAGGTTGTTTTCAGCTCGTCTTCGGCTCGCCCACAATTTCCCCTTCGATTCGCCTCTGGCTCGTACAGCAAACTTCACACTCGTTCGGAACAGCCTACTTTCCGCACTTGTATCCTTGTAGGCTATTTCCCGGTTGACTTTTAAGCGTTTATAAATATAATTATTCAATAGTAATTGCTTTATTATATGAATTTTGAAAAGAATTAAACATTATAGAACTACAAGGTAAAATATAGATTCTAATTATTATAAAACTGATTTCAAACTTCACAGTCCAAAATGCTTTAGAACAGGGGAAATAAGGTGGTTTCTTAAGAAAATAGGTGAAAAATAAGAGAATGAATGAAACCAAAATTTTAATTTTTTTTAGTTCGACGGAAAATGTTACACATTTAGGGCCGATTCCACCAAGCGTGATCAAATTTTAATCCTTGATTAACTTTATTTAATCAGTATATTGTCTTCCAACATCTTTTAAACCATGGTTAAAGTAGCCTAATCGCTGTTTAACTTAATAGGCCATTTCGACGGGTTAGCGACTTAACCAACGATTAACAGGGCTCAACGTAACCTCAAAGTTTAGTTAAAATGCAGTGCGACAGTATAAGTGTGAAATATGGCGTAAAATGATTTTGGAGACGCTTCGGAAAAGCAAGTAAACAACGCGTAATTTGTGACATCAGAGGTCTCTTTATTTGGTTCGGCGCGCGAGAGATGGCGCGCGAACACAAGTTTTGTGACTCAGCCAATCAGAATCGCCGTTACAACAGAAATACGCAGAAACTAGACTTTATTGTGAATAGGGTATTCGGTTAGCTAACCATAGGTTAAAAATTCATGGTGGAACGCTTCACAAGTTGCTTATGATTAAGTCGTTGATTAAAAAATAATGATGATTAGTTAACCATGGATTTAATCAGAGATAGTGGAATCGGCCCTTAGATTCTTATTCAGGCCACTTTAGACCGTGAATACTTTGAAAAGGTGAAATTAAAAAAAAAGACTTATTCAAACTGTCTTTGTGCACCTGTTTCAAATAATTATAATTGGTTAAAGGTATCCACAGGTACACAAATGAGATTAGAAAAAAACGAGATGTGAAAGCCTTTTTGGGTTGAAGTCACTCGAGACACAACGTATCACACTGCACGTGTATTGTAAAGTTAATCAACTGAATTGTGAAGATAATTATAGTAAATTAAGATTACAATACGTACGTATTACACTTTTAAATACTTTGATTGTAATTGTCATTACGTCATAATTATAAAACTGTAGTAAAATCCCAAAAATGTTAAGCAGAGTCAATTTTTGGCCAGTATATGACTAATATTCTGATTGCTGAGAATGTCAGAAAGAAGCATATGGTATCATACTTATTTTAAGGGTTTGATCATTCTCTAAACCATTGAACCGGATCAGATCAACAATTCCCAGAATCGGGGAGCAATGGTTGCTGTCATTCGATATTTTTGTGATCGCGATAGGTCGCACGGGGTTGTCGTACATATAGGCTTAAATACGAAAACTGGTTTCTGGGCACGGTATAGTCGGGTGAACGTGTGCCCCCATTGGCATTCCGCGTGCATCTCGCCAAGGACTCGCGTTCGAAATGCCATTAGATCTTCACAAAACTCAAAGATAACCACTTTTTATGTTCTTTTCTTTGACCATAAATTTAACGAGAAATTGCATCGACCTTTGACCAGCGGGGTTTTATCATTTCTACGACTTGTAGAAATGTATTCAATATCTTATACATTTTCCCTATTCGCTTTGTGCGTATAACACATATAGCTAGCTACATTCAATGTGTAAATATTATTCCTGAACATGCAATCTATCAGCGCTACCAAGTGTAGCGTTTTGGCAATTTTTTTTATACATATTATGAGCGAATATATGTATATTGCTTTATTAAATTCATAAAATAAAGACAGACCAAAAATCATTAATCACTTCTACAAAAACAGGAAGAGGTGTGTGAAACATATTATTTTGCAGAAGGTAAAACATGTTTATTGGGATGATTGAAGGCATGCATGACTTTTCGCTTGTATTAGAATCCACACAAACTGTTCTTTATAGTGAAAAAATAAATTTTTTTTGCAATTTTATTAAATGATTAAAGGTCCACGATGTATCTAGACTTTATTCAACCTAAATGGCATTTTACCTCTCGTTTTTTTCTTCTAATCTTTGAATTTTGGAATAAACTGAATTTTTTTATTTTTCTTCGGTGATTATTATGTATATTTTCATGGAAATAACTCGAAAGTGGAGCTTTTTTTGCTTGAAGCCTGTGATTTGATATCCAAAAAAAGACTTCTAATGTTAAATACATACCCTTGGACACTTGACTTATTCAAATTACTTAAAACAGGCGCATAAAGTTAGTTTTAATCAGTTTTTTGCAAATTTCTCCTTTTCAAAATATACTCTGTCTAAATTAGCCTGAATGAGAACTTAAGTATGTAAAATTTTACATAAAACTAAACAAGTTAGATGTTCTATGTTATAGTTAGAGAGATATGGCCTTCGAAAATTATTTTTGAGGGAAAATTTTATCTGAAATTTTGTTTTATTTCAGTTTTTATAAATTTGCTCATTTCCCGTGCATCGTAGATAAATGTTGTACTTATATTAGTTGAAGTACACCTAATTTCCAGCCAATCTAAAAGAAAACTTCTATCTCCCATACATCCAAAGGTACAGCGTCCTGAAAAACTTGTTTCTGGTGCAATTTTTGTATGTATCTGAAATAGTTAAATTAAATAAAAGGCCCGAGAAATTATGAACAAAAACATTAGTTATTCTGTTTATAATTGCAACGGAAGTATTTCAAAATGAATGAAGACTATTGTATTTATAGAGAGCCCGTTTTGTAACATGTTTGAATAGTCTGGATGATGTTTACAAAAGTCCTGAAAAGTCTTATTTTAATATATAACACGTTTATTGTCACACTGCCTTCACACTGTAAAACCTAGAGATCTTCTTTAGTTTTTTGAATGGGATAAAATCTGGGTTCCCATCAGTTGTATGATTTTAGTACCACTTGAGACTGTTTTTTCTGAGTCTTAATCTAATACGTGAAACTAGCCCCAAAATGTGATTATGGTTATTATTATGGTTCATTATTATGAAGGGTGGTCTCCCCTACTTCAACTTATAATAAGTAGAACTTAACTTTGCGATGCATAGGAAATGAGCTAATTTACAACAATTAAATTTAACAAATTTTCAGGCAGTTTTCACTAAAAAATAAATTTTGGAGGATATATCTCCCAAACTACATAAGAGATACAGTATTCAGGTTTTTTTAGTTTTACGGGAAATTTTACACACTTATATTCTTATTCATGTTACTTTAGGCGGAGGATGCTCTAAAAAGGAGAAGATTTCAAAGAAAAACTGATTGAAACTGAATTTATGTACCTGTTTCAAAAAATTTTAATATGTTTTAGGTGTCGAAAAGTATTTAACATTTACAGCCTTTTCTTGGATGCCAAGTCACAGACTTCAAGCCGAAGAAGCTCCTCTTCAGAGTTATTTCCGTGAAAACACACTCCGTAAGAATTTTTTTCTTCTTCTTCTCAAAATGTATATACGTCTTTTGATTTGAAGTCAGTCGAGGTGCACCGTGGCACAGTGGTCTCGCGACCTATACAAAATAAACAATATAATGTTAGTATTCTGTTAGTAACATGTATTATAATATATTATGGCAACGGCCATACCACGCTGGAAACACCAGTTCCCGTTAGATCACTGAAGTTAAGCAGTGTTGGGCGCGGTTAGTACTTGGATGGGTGATGGATTTACTACAAGAAACTATCCACCTAGAAATACTACCCGAATCGGGTAGTGTCACGCTTACCCCTACAGGCTCGCCGGAAGGGAAATAGCTTAATGGTATAGTATAGTAATATGACTTTGGGAAGGTATATTTCATTATACTTTGAAAGAAATTTTCATTCAAACAAAAAATTGTAATGCCAAAACTTACTGAACTTTTGAAGCTTTTAAGAAAAAGGTGAGGCTTTTAGAGACCTTTAATTTGGATAAAAGTATTCCTCAGACATTCAACTAAAAGTTCCTAAAGTCTTAGCCGGATATGAAAGGGCACAGAAGCCAAAACTTGTTTTGTCCAGCAGGTTTTTAGAAAAAACACGCACGATGGGTTCGACTGACTCACGATCATTTTGACCCCGAAAAGAAAAAAATTGCTCGGGCCGTTTTCGAAATTTATTTTTAAATATTTTAAAGAGGTTATCAACAATCTTCATGAAAAAAGGTGAAACTATAGTTTTATTGGTATAAAATTTTCAGTTTAGCATTCAACAAAATACCTAGATGTCAAATACCTAACGAGAACTGAAACTCTTGAATATTTCTGGAAAATTGTGAGAGAAGAGGACAAAAATTAGTGATAAGACGCTGGTTTTTTTTTTAATTTTACAGTGAATTTTATACACTTACATATTTTTACAGATACGCAAGACCCCCGATGGACTGGAACAGAGTAATATCCACACACAAAATGTTTTTCCTGTTTTATCACCATTTTTCAGAACTGCAGAAAGGCTTTAATTATCCCTATGTATTTAAAACCTAGAGGCTTTTTCGGATGCTAAAATGAACAGTTCAAGCCTTTTGTGTTGAAGTCAGTCGAGATCAATCTCTAAAAGGGGCTCTACAATTTCCCAAGGCTTACCTTTTTCGTAAAAGTTTCACAAAATTCAGTAAGATTTGCCGTTAAAGTTTTTTGCGTTAAATGCAAATTTATTTCACAGTATAATAGAATATACCTTCCGAAATTCATACGCTTAATCAAAAGAAACCATACAAACATTATATTGTTTATTTTTTGCCTTAAAGAGTCACACGCGCTTTGGCCAAAAATATGTTCACCAAAATTCGGTGGGTGTAGACTGTAATGCAAAAATTTTCGGTGTCCCTAGACACTTCGTTAATCTGGAGGTGCATAAATCTCAATCAATTTAATTTTGCTGCCAAAATTGCATTTGCTGCTTTTGACACTTCTCTGAAAAAATGTTAATTTTTTGTAAGTAAATCATTTCACATTTTTTTGAATAATCAAAAAAGTGTTCAAAGCTACTGGATCACATAGATATCTGTGACGCGGAAACTTCGCTATCAGGATATATGGAACATATCTTTATGATTAGTTCGAAGGTGAAGGCAGCTTAAAAGCTTATAAACCCCATTCGAGTATATAACCAAAACAAGCGCTGCTTAACTTTCGTGATCGTACGAGAAGCCTTGAACAATTCCATCGAAAAACGTACAAGTGTAGAATATTTTTCACGAAAGAAGATCTAAAGTCATTTCATGATTCACTTTCATACAAGCCTTTATAAATTGTGGTAGGTAGAATTCTCAGAAAAAAATATGAGGATAATTTCAATAGACTAAGCAAAGATTTTCTGAGTTTGTCTTGAAAAATGTATTTATTTACTTTAAAAAATGTGACTAAAAATATATAATATCTAAAATAGATTAACTAATATATAATAGTTATAGAATAGATAATATCTTAAATAGACTAGATTAAAAGTATGATTTTTTTCATTAAAATGCCTTTAAGCGACCTTTAGATTTTTATTTGTTTTCTAAATGAATTTCAGGGATGATTTTCATATTATAAGGAAATATTTTTAGAGGTGCCAAATTCGAACATTTTTCAATCACCCTAATGATCATTTTTATGTAAAAATGGTTAGATATGCATTTAGAAATTATGACATTTATAAAGTGTCTACATGTAAAAACTTTATAATATTCATGTTTGTGATTTGTTTTAAATTTTGTATTTATTCTTATTCGTATTTACGTTTTTAATAGCGTCAGTTTCACTTATTTTTATACCGCCTTAGCTGATATTTTCTTTTTGTAGGTTGAGACTCTCGCTTTCGTCCCAGTAAGTTATGTTCTTTCTTTTTTTCTTCGGTCCAACCGAATTATCTCTGTACAATACAGGTCAATACAAGTCGATGTACGATGCCTTGCGCAAGAATTTATCATGAAGAACACGCGTTTCGCATGACGAAGCTTGTTTCACCTTTCGGTTGGTTTCGAAGTATTAAGCTATAGGTACTTATATGATGAAGTCACTTAAAATTTGAGTTTTGTCACAAATTCACAAAAATAGAAGTTCAGTACCAAACTTTCGTTTTTGAGAATAGTTCAAGTAAAAACGCAGTGGGCATGGGAAATCACCAATTGTGCGTCACACTAGTATAGTAGTATACCATTAAGCCATTTCCCTTTCAGGGTAGGCGTGACACTACCCGATTCGGGTAGTGTTTCTAGGTGGATAGTTTCTTGTAGTAAATAACACTGATTTGCAATAATGTAATTTTTGGTTGTACGTAAGGCACATCCAACCTATTTGAAAATACATACAGACAATCTAAACCATATTATTAAAATTAATTAAATAACTTAGAAGTTATGGAATATTTGGAGATCAAAATCATTTTTGTTTGTTTGTTGTATACGCGTTGCTTGTAGGTTCCTTTGTACAGTAACAGTTGCATTTGCAAACATAGAAAATTTTCATCAATTTAGTGAATCTACTTTGAAGAACTTTTTTATTCTTGACACTTTATCACGATTAAAGAATGAAAGATGAACGACTAACGAAACAAATTTATAAAGGTAAAGTAAATGGCAGAATGCCCAGAGGTAGACCGCCAAAAGAATGGTTAGAATCTGTGAATGAGACACTAATCCGAAGAGACATAAGAAGCCATAGAAACACGAGAGCTTCCATAGAAAAATGCATGGACGTGAAGGAAGCTAGAGTAGTATGGCAGGACAGAAAAGTGTGGCGACAAATAGTTTGTAAACAGAGTGACAATAGAGTGAATGACGCCTGAAACAAAGACCTTGGATACTAAATGGGCCCAAGTGGGGAACTACACATAACAATTTTGTGAGGCTCTTCACCTGGGGTGATCGCTAGAGAGATTGATCAGCAACCTGGGTCGGAGCAGTGTTGCGGAATGAACGTGTCATTTGAATAAATAACACGAGAATTCCAGATCAATCTAAAATATCTATACCTAACACCTATATACCTATCTACCTTATTATAGATAAGTAAGTGTTTTATTCAAGATCGTGTGTATACTTAAATTTAGTTGCTTCCTTATTTCAAGTCAAATTTGGAATTAAGTCGAATATAACTTTAAGTATACGTTTTTACTGTGCATGTGCAGAATAAAATTCAATTTACGTCTGTCTCAAAGTATAAAGCCTTCTCTCGACTGACATGATAAAATAATTTCAATTTAACTGTCAAATTTAAGCAGAAGAATGGTTAGTTTTGAAGTTAAAAGAAAACACTTATTTTAGTTCTAACAGGTAACATCAATTTTTGAAGAAAGTGAATATTCATTCATGTTTTTTAGTCTATATCCCAGAGCACTTTTGTGTTCATTTTAGGTCCTGATGAAAACTTATTGATTCTTATGCAGAATGTTCTCCTGATTCCGAATATTTCAGATGCACATAGCAAATTCTTGTTATGTGTATGTTGATTTAATTGAAAGTTTACAAGAAAAACAATATAATTGCGTTTTAATAAAACACCATTTCTACCGTACATTTTTTATCATTTTACAATTTTACTAGTACTATATTATAGTACTAGCTGAAAGTGCTGACACGAAGATCGAATCGAAACAGCGCAGCGGGAGGCTTAGAAGCTTTAGCATTGAAACCTCGACCGAACCCAAACGTACAGGCGCAAACCCCCCGCTGTCACGATTCGATGCTGTTACTAACACACTTCTTTAAGTGATTATGAAAAAATAATTTAAAAACTTTTATTATTTTCAGAGATATGGCGTTTTTGATTTGAAAACAGGAAGTGTTAAATAACAAGAATACGACCAAAAATCTAATACGTGCACCCGGCACATTCGTAATCAGGAGAACATTCTGCACAATAATCAATCAAGTTTTTATCAGGACCTAAAATGGACACAAATCATCCTCTTCGGACCCCAGACATTTATAAAAGCTTTACTCGTAACATGACAACACTGTCCGATAGGAGTTTGTATTTTACATAATTCTGAGAGCGACTTCAAGATAAATCCAACATTTATACAGCGATATTTTGCAATTGAATTTAATAAAATTGGACCGCAGTAAATCGAAAAAATCTTCCATCACGGATTTGAATTCCTCCCAAGTAACTCCAACCCCTTTCCTCAATCCCTCCTATAAATACCAATTCCATCATCATTATCATCGTCATCATTAGCATCAATATCTCACTTTTCTCAAAATCTCTTTATAAAATCCGAAACTGCTTCTCTACTTCCAACATCATCTTTTCTGATCCAACAATATTTTTCCCAAACCATTAAACTCTTTCGTAAACCTGAACCCTACTAACACAAATAAATCATCTTATTCAAAAGAAGTAGAAATAACTCCTGCAATCTGGAACGCAAAGAAAGCTACACTAATTCAAATTCATATACAAAAAAATGAACCTCGAAAAAAAACTAAAAAAACTGGTACTCAGCATCTCCAAAGAGACGAGTCAGGCTTTCTAGTTTCCCTGGAGCTTTGTGGTTCCTTACCAAAGCCTTTCTCATGGTCGCAAGTGGTCGCCAGGCTTTGGAGAACACCCTGCTTCTTCAGGTATTACTCGAGATAGGTGGCAGCACCATCCGGAAGGTGAAAGTCCTCCAGAGAATCGAGAAGGAGTGGTGGTGCACATATAGAGGGGCGAGAGGGCGCGGCTTGTCCAGACGCAATCTGTCCCGCCGACGACGATCATGTCGCCGAAGTTGATATTTTTCATAGGATTCCTCTGTCTACTTGCCGGTAAGTACAAGACATTAATATAATACCTAACTTGCCGTGAACCGTTTGAAAGTTGAGTCCTCTCGCCACTCTCCTTCGACCTGTGACCCCCACTGGTTACGCTACCACTTCACTCAACTATCATCAAACCCCCAACAATCCGGATGATCCTTTGGTATTCACTTGACCTCAGATTTAACAATACTCTTTTACCATTTGGAAAATGATTTATTTCAATAGTAATAACCCACATTGTCCATTTTTCACAAATTAAAATACAACATCTACAATTGTTTAATTGAACATCAGGATTTTCTGGTAGAGAATCCAAAATTCCTTTATGTGGTGATTTATTTCTCAATCGGTTTGAGGACATCCTTTCAATAAGGATTATAAAGTATCTTATATAAATTTTCAAATAAAAAATAACAAATTAAAGAAGGTTTAATTGTACCTCAGATGAAACAGGAAATTACATACTTGGTTGCCGGGTTCCGAATTCAAAATTCCTTTAAAAAAATTTAATTTGTTTTCAGTATTTAGATATTCCTGAAATGATTGCGAAATTTGTTATAGAAATAGCCAAAAGCTTTGGAATGCTATGTAAATGCATCTGCAACTGTACGTTGAAGATGAATCTAAATATTTACCTTATTCTTAATAATCACAAGTTCCTGAGCAATACTAAATTTCAAATATGAGAACATTTGCGAACTTTCTACGGAAATCTGTTCTAGTACCCAACACCCGTTAGGACTCTTCTGAGGCTATCTATCCTATTCTATGTATCCTATCTATCCCATTTAGAGGCTTCTATCAAAACATACTTAGTAAACATTACCTTATAAAAAGCTTTAAAAATGATAGAACTAGTCTTATACATATCCTGGTTTCAATATGCAGAAGTTCCTGAAGGATGAAGAGATGAGATCATTCGAGAAAAATGCCTCTTTCAAAATTCAGTTCTGGAACCTGACTCCTCTAATGTTTTACAATCTTCCCTTATTAACTTTTTGTATTTGACTACCATTGCTCCCACCTTTAATAATCATTAACCTAATGCTAATTAATAATATTTAAAGTTCTGTGCGTGAAGACGAATACAAAACAAAGAAAATAATATTTGTCACTTTCATGATAATGATATTGACACTCACAATAGTTGTCGGATGCTGATCATCTGAAATAAATTTTCTGGAATCTGACTACCTATGGATGCAGTTCAATTGAACACTCTTTGTCCCAGATGGATGCTGTTTATGTAAAATAAAGACTATTCATCAGAAACTAATTTGTTAACTTCTTTCATCTCAACTATTGGAACCATTTCTTTCTATTAAACATGCTTCATCTCAACTATCACCCTTTGTATCTATTGAGTATTCTTCTACTCAACTCAGTACCCTTAGCATGTATTGAATATGCATTATCTAAACTGAGTACCATTTGTCTGCATTGTATATTCTTGACTTGAAGATTTGTTTCGCTCATTCAATTTCGTTTTTCTCCCAATTCAATAATCTTTATCTTAATTGAGTACTGTCTATCTCTATAGAATATAATCCTTATAATTGAGCACATCTGACTAGGATTGAATATTTTTCATCTAAAAGAAATACCATTGGTTTTCATTGAATACATCCTTCATCTGATTTCAACATTCTTCACTAGAATCGAACCCCTTCTTATTTATTACGTAATACAAGTCTGTCACGCGCCAATCCCGGAAAACGTCGAGCAGATTTCCGTGAATGGAAAGACACAGGACAAAGGACGATTGGAAGCGATACTAAAATAGGCATCGCCCGCGAGGATAGCGAGATGGAAAGGCCGAGAGAACCTACTTTAGAGAACCACTGTCGCTTTCCCCCGCCCCCTCCCCCACCCACCGTTGCCCTGACATTTCCAAGACTTTCTACTTCTATGGGAGTTCGGTGACCTCCGCGTTCCTCTCTTACGTTTGCAAACGTATGCACAATTCTTATTTTCAATGCTGTCCTCTTACATTTGTCAGCAATTCCACTAAATCATCCTTTCAATCTTACCGCGGAAAATCCTTGAGTCTTCAAACCTATATAGGTCACCCCATCCCCTTTAAACAAAGGCTTTACTTTTTCGCAGCTCGGAAACGAATAAGAGAAGATAACATGTTAAAGAATGATCAAGATGTCATCAAGATTTGATCAATTTTACTAATCATGAATACTTTTGATTCGATACGAGTGGTGAAGAAATCTTTCTCCAATCAAGACACTTATTACATCAGTATTCACTATTCATTTCTGATTTCCATGACGGTCTTATGCTAATTTCTACATTGTGCATAAAACAAAAGTGGAATGTACTGTGAAATACACAATTAGATATATAAATAATATTATGAAGAGAGAAATCGAAGGATTTTTCGAACATTCTCTTTTCTGCTGCACCTTAAAGCTTAGATCGACTTTCTTGAATCTGCTTTTCATAAATTGTGCAACTGTAGCACTTTGGAAATGTATTTTTGACTTAAAGTGGAGTAGTTTGAATCTTGAAAGGGTTACCAAACTTCTCTTCTGGCACGTATGTTCGATCTTTTTCACGGATTTCTTTATTTTATACAAAACTTTTTTTCAATTTCAGTGACAGTGAGAGCCCAAAATGACGATGAGGGTGAAAATTCAGATCCAAATGCAGAGGAGCTTTGCCATGATAGGCCAGGGGATGAATACTTCCGTCTGCACACAGATGGAGATTGTCGGGATGTTGTGAGGTAAGTGGAGCGGCGAATAAAAAAAAACTATGAAAAATAGATAATAAAACTCGAACATCGTTCAAGCTTGACATCAATTTAGTGCTTCAAATAGCCTTACGGCTTCAATTTCTCTGATACAAAGCGATACAGAAAATATGTTAGACTTTCGAATACAAAATGAACTTTTATTTTATTTGAACACTTGTTTATAAATATTTGTATATAATCACAATATGACATTCTCATGTAATAACATAATTCTTTTGATTTATGAACTAAATGTAAATCTGCTAGCATACATTGCCACCTCTTTTTACTGAAAGTCACAAGTGAGATTTTATGGCAACAGGTTTTACTGAAGGTGGGAAACAAGAGAACGTCAATAAAAATAATTTCTGAAACATTTTCCTACTTTTGAAATAGTGAATGATAAAGCTGAACTAGAAGGTTTATTTTTATTATGCATTATTTCAAACAGCTATTAGAGTACACTACTGATTGTTACAGATTAGTACCTTTGAAATCGCAACTCGAGTTCTCAAATTTGTGAATTTCACAAATCTTTACACTCTACTGATTCTTTCTATTTTAACGAGTGACGTGAGGTAATTTCACCACGTGGAGTTTAAAACTTTGAAAGCAGTAATTCGTTTATGATAGTTGGGAAATTAATACATAAATCTAGTAGAAGTGGTTGGTTTTTATTAACAAGGCTTACATGAAGTACTTACTAGGCTAAATGAACTGATATAATTGAACTCTCTCATGCAGTCCCTTTTTGTATTTATTTTCTGTTTATTTATGTCTTTTATGAGTCTTTTACTGACGCTTTAACAAGGACTGGAAAAATGTGAAGTTAATGGATCGAGAGACGCTTCCAGAATAAGTTAATTAAGAGAAAGGGAACTGTTTTTTTCTTAACAGCTTACGGCATGTTTATTTGGAGGACAAACTTTCATTTCAGTGGGAATTACCCATGAATTATTTTAAGTTGTTGACTACATTTTACTTTCTTGATAGACTTTGTTTACCTAATTCGATTTGTTTTAATTCACAAGCTCTGGATTCTTTGTGGTAGCAGTTAGGAAAACCTGATACCGAAAAGTGATTAAATATCCTTACTGTACTTGACACTAGAAAACAACTAACGGTAAAGATGTAGGCCTCGCGAAAAAGGTGATAGTTCCGCCAGGATAAGGTTCCGTATAGGTTCAAGGCGATCGACTTTTTGAACAAAGTAGAGATCTATGATTAGGTGAGTCTCCTCAATGACTCAATTTCCAATAAGATACGTGCTCGAGGTCTTCAAGTACGTAAAGTAATAATAACGACGCGATAAGAAAGGAAAAAAACAGAAAAGAAAAGAAAAAATGAAACTGGTTAGAGAATGGAGGAAAGACTTTCATCTCGCGAGATCGGAAAAATCTAGTTCGTCTAGATCTTTAATGCCATGAGTTCGGACATAACACGTGCATTCGTGCAACCAACACCGGATGTCGCGTAAAGAAACGGATACGATGCGTCGTACATCAAAATAAGTCTTTTTCTGATTAGTACTATTCGGAATTGAGAATCTTATTATCAGTTTTTTTTTAAATTGGCACGATTGGCCTACTTTCGAGCTTGCCTTTTTAGAGAGAGTTTCCTCAAGTTTTTTCAATTTAAGATTTAATGAGAAAAATATCAGCCATCCGTTTTCCTGTAGCCAATTTCACTAATAGAAATGCTTTCAAACGTAATTTCTTCGATACCGGTTTACTAGTGTGACCAGCTTCGAATTAAATGTCGCTTTTCCTTATTATCTAATCAGAATATAACTACAGATTTAGATAAGTTTGAAATTGTATATTGTTGAGTAATCATTTGAGGTATTACTTAAATTTAAGGTTAAGAAGATTTTCATTTGTCTCCAACCGAATCTATTTCAGCAAACAATCCTCTTGCGACAAACTTCACCTTATCTTGTAGCAAAATAATTATTCTATCTAGGGTAATCAGTATGATGGTTGGCCATCCTCCAATGATTGACTATCTTGTTGAAATATTTTTGCTGAACCAACCTTAATTTTTTTAGCCAAAAAAGAAGATTTTGTTGTACAAATATTTTTCTTAGTGTAGTTTAGTGCAGTGTAGTGCTCTTAAACTTTAAATGCTAGAGATCAGTGAAACAGCTCATGCTAAATGAAATTTTTTAAGTTACGGCGGATGCTACTATAAAGTTTTGGATTTAAATTGAGTTTTATGATTAAAGATACATAAAATTAGTGTTCTAACTTTAAAATTATATCCGTATAGCGATAAATAGCTGGCCAGTCATTGTCATCGTAAATAATACGATTAACGCTTAACGGTTTTTACAAATTGCCAAACATGAAAATGTCTTGAATTAGCTAATCATTATCCCGAATACCCTATGTCAAAGATATATTCACTTGATTAAAAATAAAATAAGTAAGAGGATGTTTTTGTTTCAAGACAACTTTGTCTCTGAGTGGAGACATCACAATTTTGAGAACTCGTTGCGTGTATTTTAATCTGTCTAGATATAAAATAAAAGGACTTATCGATATTTAAAAAAAAAAGATAAGTCATAAATCTCGAACTGATCTATATAGCTTTTATGATGATTCTGGTAAGAGACTAGACAGTTGAAATCGTTATCATCTCACGAGATGATTTCTAAGAAAGGGTAAAATTTTACACTGAAAAGTGATAGTAAAGGTAAGACGATATGCGCTTTAGGTGCGACAAAGCCACCGAGATCGGAGTAACTAGGCTGGCTACAGTGAAGTGTCCAACCGGTCTTGCCTTCGATATCGACAGGCAGACTTGCGACTGGAAGACCAACGTCAAGAACTGCGACACACTTGAAAGTAAGAAGCCTATCATTATTTTGAGACTCAAGTTCCTGCCTTTTCCCCCCTCAGGTGTACAAGGTCCGGCCTGAAGCAAATCACGTGTCCCAGTGGATTGGCGTTTGATTTGGACAAACAAACCTGCGACTGGAAGGGCAAGGTCACCAACTGTGACAAGCTCGAGAGTAAGTGACGCACGGGGAACAAAAAAACCGGCCCTCATTCTCCAGGTCCTCTTGATCTCAGGTCCTATCATCATTTTTTTTCTCATAATGACCTACAACAGCACTAGCCTATACATGATTTTGTCTCCAGAATGTTTCTGGCCATTTTTGATATATTTTTACACGTTGATTCCGAAACCGGCAATAAAAATGCTCCTTCACATCAAGTTTTTAAGGAAAACGGGATTAAAGGGTCGAAATCCCGTGTTTTTTACCATATTTGAGTGTCTGCAAAAAATGAAAGAGAGGCTTAAATTAAAGCTTGAACCTTCGACCCCAACCTCTGATAATGACATTTTAGGAGACTTGAATGTCGAACTGTTGGGAACTGCTTCTAGAGCCTATCATTTTCATCTGATTTTAAACTCTTTTTTAATCGAAAGCTTATGATATTTCCAAGCCACTTATAAAATTGTTAACAAAATCTTACATAAGAAAAGAATGTTATAAGTGTCTTGGAAATTTCATAAGCTTTCGATTTAGAAAAAGTTACAACTCAGATGAAAATTATAGGCTGTAGAGTGATTTGTCCAGAGGTGTTATGCTTGAGTACCAACTCAACCAACGCAGCCAACGGAGTTCCCAACGACTCTACATTGAAGTCTCCTACAAACTTATTATCGATGTTTGTAGTCGAAGGTTCAAGCTTTAATTTATGCTTAAGTAGAAGGTTCTACCCCCTCTCATTCATTTTTTTTACAAACACTCAAATATGGCCAATAGCGTGTTTTTTGCCGCTTTAACCACGTTTTTCTTAAAAACTTGGCGTGATGGAACAATATTATTACCGGATTCGGAATCAGCTTCAAAAATCTATCAAAAATAAACAGAAAAATTCTGGAGACAAAAAAAGGGTCATTTTCGTGAGACAGTGCAATCTGCACTACCGAATTTACAGTTCATCCTTTTTCTCCAAGTAGGTGTATTATTAACAAAAAATTATTGGATTGCAGTTGTTGCTGAAGAAAGTTTGATTTCACTTTTCGGCGAAATGAATCAGCTTCACAAAGAGAATTTTCATTAGTTTAAAAAAAATGGGGTGAGGAAAGTTTAAGATTATTTTGTTCCAAGATCAAGCACTGTAACGTTTTTATTTGATTTGAACATTTAAGTTTTTGAAACTCCCAAAAATTGAAAATGACGAGGATTAAAAAGGATGAATTTTGGATTCGGAAATGTGGTGAAGAGACAGAGGATCGGGAAATTTGGTCCGGTCGTAGACTCGCGCCGTAGCACGCACAACGACGACTAACTTCACAGACATCCTCGAAAATCGCGTCGCGCCGAGGTCGGCGCTTTGCGACAAAAAATGCACGTCCGTCGCTTCCTCGGCGCCTCACGATTCTTTCGAATATCGAGCCTGCTCTGCTTTCCACCAGGTGGTCCTTCGGCTTACAAAATTCGCACGATTAACCGTCGATTAATAATTAATATCGCACCACGCTTTCCTCGGTAGCTTTCTTGAGTTTCTTAATTTCTTATTAAAGATTTTTGCAGACTAACCACGCGATTTGCAAAACAATCTCACACTCTTTGAAACTTTCCTCGATTCATAGTCCGAACTCCCTTCTTCGGAAAGAGACAAAGAATTACTTGTTGTACAAAATCTTATTGGATCAGTCTAGCATGAAAGATGGTACAAAAGCAATTTTCCATTTGATCAGAAAAATATGTTTAATTCATAGTAAACAGAAGGGTTTCAATGAAATTTTACTGTGTTATGGGCGTTAGAATTTCTTCTTATAATATGCCAATAATATTTGCGTTAGAAAATTTTCATTTACACTACCGGCGGAAGTTACATACACGCCTGTTTTTTTGAGCTGTTGCCAAAGTGCCTTACATAATTTTTAAATTATAACTATGCGAATTTTTTCCGCTCAATATCCCAAAGGGTAATAAATATCTGCGTCTAATACGCCCATGTTGGAGGCAAAATCTCAAGTTTATAACAAAATATATTGCGCCGAAGTTTATTAGCTTTCGTGCAATTATGAAGAAAAAATCATCTTAATATTATAAGAATCAAGGCACTTTAGTAACAGCTCAAAAAATAGGCGTGTATATAATTTCTGCCAGTACTTTAGATATAATTATTTAGATCTAAATTTTCAATATAAATTTATTTATATTATTATATTAATAAATTTTCCATATTATGTGACAATTATGATTGAAATCTAGAATAATGGCTGACTACATAGAAATTTTCTGCTAGAACTTTTACATAAATTCCTAATAAAATTCATGAAAATTCCATACATTTATTTCATTGAACTTCATTTGAAGGAAGAATCTTCTTTCTAATTCAATGAAAATGAACAATTAAGCAAACCTCTTTCTTTCTGAGTAAATAGTAAAATTGTATTTTCACACAATCTTGACCACAGAAATTAGTTATTCTGCATATTTTATAATAAAACTTTATTCATTCAATTGCAATTGATCAGATCAATGATCAATTCTAAGTCTACGAATTGATTTCTATTTGAAACAAACGGAAATTTTTATTTTCGGAAACTTTGTAATACGATGATTTCTAATATTCTAATTTTTATGGTCCATAAATTCGGCAACTTTATCAGCTTTTTATTCGTTTATTATACGAAATAATCTACAGGACTATCATTTCTAAAAATAATTTCCTAAATCATCAAATAAAACTTATTTCAAAGGTTGAATGTCTTAACTTGGTGAAGGAAAACTTTTGTTTTTATGTATTTATCATTATTTTACACTAGCTAACTTTTCTTTGGTCTTGCTTCAATTTTACGCTTTAAATTCGCTTTTATTTTTCCCAACTTCTTTATTTGTGACTTGTACACTGTAAACCATAACTGTAAACTTACATGAAAGTAAGTCCGGTTGCCTATAGTCCGGCTTTTTATAGAGTAAGGTCTTTCTTTAAAAAAATCCTTTAATATTTGAGGACATTGCAAAATACATGGACTTTAGAACTGATACTTCAAAAAAAAAAATTATGTTACATTTTGTCTATCTAGAATATTCAATCATAAATTTATTCAAAATATATTTCTCAGCTATACGCCCAGATAAATAATTAAGTTCAGTCGCGATTTCTTCGAATTCAACAAATATCTCAAATTCCAATAGCATGCAGCAAAATTCAGTTTTTTATCAACTTAAAATAAAATTTTTTCTGTGTATTAATTCTCTGAAATTCTATCATTTTAACATCTATAGAATTAAGTAAGACAAATTTGGGCCAACTGAATGATCTTGCTCTATAAAAATAAAAGTCTGGTACCATCCAAACTTATCACCTTCTCCAATACTTTTTAGAGAATACATATTTCTTTTTTTCTTTCACTTTTTCTCCCTCAATTCTGGACTCTCTTTGGTTGGATTTTTCAGTGAGATTGAATTGTAAAGCGAGAAAGGCCTTGTGGAAAAGGCACTCTGGGTTTATACCTCTTTGTACTTGATTTCGAATTCAACAGAAAGGTAGGCCTCTCAAAGTACAGTAGGTAACTCGTTTCACTCTTCTGTAGTTTCGCTTGGACGGTTCGTCCTCGTTGCTCACTGACTTTTGCTCATACTCGTTCCACCATAAAAACTCAGAAATTATTCCGCTCATTTACGGCCATCCAGTCTGGTTCGTAAAAGAAGAAAAGAAACACTTTCCGATGTGAGATGTGAAACTACTTTCGCTCACTCTTAATCCTCGAGCCTCTCAGACGTCTCAGTCAATAACAATCTTCAAAGTCCCAAGCCAATGAAATGACATCACTCGCACATGTAGACTCTAAAAATTTAATACATCTAATAACGATTATGGAATCGGAGATAAGACAAATTTCACGTTTCATTTCACTTTTGAGCTTTCTCCGAATTTACATAAACCTCTTCATTAAAACTCAACTTTCCGGTTGGGCCTGACTCTCAAAATTCAAATCGATAATTAAAATCTAACAAACTCTCTAGCTTTAACCATCATCTGGTATCTTTAATACAACAAAATTGTTTCGCTTTCTATCGAAATTTAATTTTTTGTCCAATCAAAATGTTCAGTCATCATTTTATTACTTTTTACGAAATCATTTCCATCATTTATTCAAAAATCATCATTGTGTGTAAACCCATTTTACCTGGCAATGCTCTCAAAGCTTTCGAAATTTTCCCAAAAATATTGTACAACAACCGTGTTGGATCTCTTTGTTGTTATGATAATTATTTTGGAAAAAATTGCTTCAACCTGATTCAACTTGAACCAACATTCAGACATATCTTTCTTTTATTTTTTGCTATTTTCTGAAATTCTTGTCGAAAAATTTTACAGTTTTACGAATAACTCCATATTTGGCTAAATTGTTATTAAATTAATGGAAAATCATCTAATTTTTAATTTTGAACCTTACCCTCTAATTCCTTGATGCTTATTTTGTATATTTTTGAATTTTTTTATTGTCAATTTCCCAAACTTTAATTTCTGGAAATTACGTAGCTATATAGACAATTTATATTATAGTAAATTTTACACAAAAACTCGAGACTACAGTCCTCATTTGAACTATGCTAATCTGTTGCAACAAAGTTTTGAAAACAGCAATGAACTATTATTAAAATTTTTTAAATTTAGAATTGTTCCACTTCGTGCCAAAAATAATAATTATTTTAACAATAGTTTTTGTAGCTGAATTTTTTTACTGTCGCTTCTTACCAATTTTTTAAAAATGGTTGAAATTTGATTAATCATGGCTTGTTTGTTCGGGGAAAACATTTCCTACAACTCTGCTGTTACCAATTTTGAAAATAAGTAAATAATCGTCAAGTACAATTCTTTATTTAAAAAATGTTTTCCTTAAAAAAATGGTTTTAACGATTTCATCCATCGAAAAATTTACTTTAAAAATTGGAAACAGTAGAGTTGTTTTAGATAATACTTTCCTCGGACAGATAAGTCATAGTTTATTAAAATTTAACGTTTTTTTCAATTGGTAAGAATCAATTGTAAGAAAAAATTCAATTGCAAACAAAATTGTTAAAAAAGTGTTTTCTGTAATTTTTGAAATTTTCGCATTAAAAATGTTTTTTATTTGAAATTCCATTATCAGCAATATTACTTTGATTCTTAAAATCAATGTAAAACTATTTTTTTAGAGATTTGATTTTTGGCACAACAACTACCTTAATTGCCGATCAAGCTTTAAAGATGTACTACACTTATCTGAAGTTTAAAAATAAGCATTGTTAAAAATGAATTATAAAATCGAGGCAAATATTTCCATTGTTAATTGTAACTAGGTTTGGAAAAGAACTGAAGGCGAACTTTAGAAAAATAACATTTCAGGTATAAGATGTTTATTTAACAACAGTCATTTAGAGTTTTATATTTGTGCTCTCTTTTTAGGTAAAATTTGCAATTCTTAATTAATCCTATTGGTGGATAAGGCTCCTTTTATTCCATGAAAGAATCTCGACAAATCGCTTTGGTACTTTTTTATTAAGAAAGTTCTATTTAAGAAAAATATTGTTTATAAAAATAACAATTGCTTTTAAATAAAAAAGTACCAAATAGATTTGTAGTGAATCTTTCAATGAATATGATTAGACCTACAGCATTAAAGTTAATTCAGAATTTTAACTGTTATCTAAATAGAAAGCAAAAGCATAAAACTCGAAATAACTACACCCGACTGCATGGGCCAGTAATTCTAGGAATTATTAAATCAAGAATGGCTAAACCGACAGTCGGGTGTATTGTTAAATAAAGAATTTGAACCTGAAACATTTTCTTTAAAGTTCACCTCAAGTTCTCTTCTAAAATTAGGTACAATTAACAAATAAAATAGATTCCTTGATTTTATAAATAATTTTCAACCATGCTCATTTTTGAACTTAGATAACACCTTAATACTTCGAATCTTAAATGGTTCAGTTTTAAAGGGTTGAATTTGGAAAATTACACCAGGAAAATGGGGTAAAACCCCGAAAAATAAGACTCACAAATTGTTATGTAAACATGTTGCATGCTTTATCCATGGATTGAATCAAAAAACAATAAAAATCAAGGTATCTGATTTAGTCACATCCTTTCCTAACTGCTATACTTTATTCTATTCTACATATATGTCTATTCTCTATCTCATATGGTTGCAATAATGGAGCAGACTACATATAAAACGGTCTTTTTCTCCGGCAAATCTAAAAAATGTATGCCCCGTATTCGCCTTTTTCGCCCTTCTGCTACTTGTATTCGCTTCGTTTCATTTCTTCTTTTTCTACCGAGCGCCGCAGAGAAAAATGACAAAGAAGCAATAAAAGACTGTTTGCTAATGCAAGCTCGATCCAACTTTTTATCGTTCTTTCTCTCTTAAAAACTGATGTTCTTATAGTTCTTATATATAAATTAAAGACATGAGAATGACAACTAGATAAGAACCATAAATGAAATTTTACTGTGTGAAAAAACCAAGTTTTTAAAGATAGGTTTTCTCATACAAAATTTTGCTAAAATTGTATAAGCATGTGTTTCCCAAGAACTTCTACATTGAAGATGTCAAAACATTAAGAACAATTTTTCTAAGTGGGAGGGGAGAAAATGTTCCTTATCCAGTGTTCTATCTCATAAATTTAAAAAATACTTATTTTTGTAAAAAATTACGAAAATATAGTAAGGACTTCTTCGGGACTTCTTCGGGCCTGTTAAACACGCACACGATATACATTTTTTGATATGCCAAAATTTTGAAAAATGTACGCCCTGGAATTTATGAAAATATGAGAATGACAACTAAATAAGGACCAAAGATAAAATTATATCTATATCACATGATGGAAAATTAACCCAACATGATAGAAGCAAGTGGCCATTATTTGCAATGTTTCAGGGAGATGAAAACATTTTTTCTGTATTTCAGACCGTTAAACTAGATGTTCCTTATCCAGTTGTCATTCTCATAATATTAAAATAATTTGGTCGAGTGAAAGGAGAAATTATTTTTACATATGCCTAATATTTATCGATAAATAGCATCCTAAATTACTTGAAATCGTTAAAAACAGAATTTTGAAAAAATTGGTGCTTATCCAGTTATCATTCTCATGTCTTTAATTTCAGTAGCCAAATCATTAAGTTGGGATAAATAAGCTTTGGGTTTAATACGTTAATTAATTCAAATATTAAAAATTTTATATTTGAAATTAATTTTGGAGTTGGATGGGCAGTATTTTATTGCTTTATATACTTTTATCGGTGAATCTTGAATATATAGCTATCGCACTCTGAAACCTGACACATATCGGAATGCGATTCACTTGCGTTCAATAACCGCGTGCAACGTCGCGAGCCAACAAAGTACCCAGATAGGCGTCACAGACACTGAATAAAAATTAGACGACACGATTTTGAAACCAGTAGAAATTGACACAGATGGTAGATTTATAAAAAAAATAGCATGGGCTGCTACATGGAATCGGGCCTTGGATACACGCAAAATGAACGTTACAAGACGTTCGTGTAAAAAGCTTGTAAAATCCCTACCTAGTCAATTTAAAATTACAAAAATATGCGAAATCGAAAATGTATCAATTTCACTCCTTATTTATCAAACACTGGTCCATTCTTCAATTATAAATAGATCAACTAAATTCAATTTGAATTGTTTCTGTAAAATAGATATATTTTCTTCGCAATTTTAATCAACTCTCCTAAACTGTTTTACTTTTTACTACAGATTACATTCAATAATATTTAAATTTTCATCTTTCGATTCGTGTATTGAAAGCTATTTTGGAAATGATAAACAGCATAGGAGAGTTTTTGTGTGTTTGATTAAGAAATTTCGTAAAATCACGATTTTATTTTCAGAACCACGTAAGGTTTTGCCGAAGTTTAAAACTGACGAGCCAGTCTGTCCTGATGGACAATTGTCCTGTGGAAATGGCGAATGTGTAGACAAGGAGTTATTCTGTAATGGAAAGCCCGACTGCAAAGACGAATCTGATGAAAATGCTTGCAGTAAGTATATTTTATCTGACCTATTTAAAAATATTAAAATCTTATCAAAGCATCTACGATACAAAAAATTCCGCCAAGAAAAAAGTTATCAGTATACAATCAACATAGTTTCCGAAATAAAAGTTTTCCACGTATTATGAAAGATATCGAAATTTTTAAATGTATTAAATTTAAAAAAAAATACAGAATATTTGGGAATGTAATAAATGGAGGAAAACGAAAACTGGACGCGATTATTATTATTAAAAAAAAACGCAAATCTCGCAAAGTTTTCATTTTTTTCCTCTTAATACATTCTCAAAGTTTCCGTAATTTTTTCAATTTTACAAATATAAAAATGTAAATATCTTTTTGAATTACTTAGCTTGTTTTTGAGCTGTTGCTAAAGTGTCATGATTTTCATCATATTAACGTGAAAACTTTTTTCTCATAATTGCACGAAATTCAATAAAAATATGGGTCTATTAAGATCAAGTTAAAGGAAAAATGTCAGTTCCATAAAAAAATATTGTGAAAAAGTTCAAATTTCGATGTTTGACAAAAATTGAAATAAATCTGGAAATAATCAACATTTTTCAATGTTTTTGGACTCATTTTAAAGGTAAGTCCCTATAGAATTTTTCTAAATTGCTAACATATTTTTAAATTTTTCCCCTAGATTCTGCCCTATAATCAAGCTTGGTGCAAAAAAATAGCAAAATTTCAAAAATGTGTAGATACTTATAAACATCTTTAAAAAATCATTACTTATCACATTTTAATAAATTATAGTAATGATCATAAAAATATTATTGTTTTGAATTTTTTAAATCATGTGGTGAGTACAATCATTATATGAAATTTTGAGACTTTTTTAACCAAGTGAAACCCTAGGTTATAATCTAGGGAAAAATTTCGAAAAATATCTTCACAATTTAGCAAAATATTATAGAGATTCACCTTTAAGATAAGCATAAGAAAGTTGGAAAATGTTCATTATTTTCAAAGTTATTTTAATTTTTCAAAAACATCGAAATTTCAAATTTTTTTGCAATATTTTGTTTATTAAGTCGACATTTTTGCTTCAACTTGGGCTTATTAGAAGCAGAATTTTATAACCTTTTGTGTAGTCATTTAGGGTAAAAATTTGAAGTCAATATTATAAATATTAGGGCATTTTAGCAACAGCTAAACGAATAAACGTGTAGATAACTTTCACCTGTGCTGTATCTCAAAATTTTTGTTCGAACCGCCTAAATAGCGTAGGTTGATCGGTGAAGAATTGGCAGAGATATCCAGTACATGTACGATAACTAGCGTTCTCTTAGGAAAAAATATTCGCATGTTTTTTTTGTTTTCTTTTTTGCTTGGCGGCGATTCATTATAGCAAATCTTGATATTGTATTCTTAGTGGAGAGTTTTACATAATGACTTTGTGAAGCTTTTCGTCTGGGGTGCTTGCTTGAGGGACTGATCAGCGATCAGGGTCGGTGCTGTGTTGCGGAACGAACGTGCTATTTAAATAAACAACACGGGAATTCTAGACAAATCTAAAAATCTATCCCCCCTTATACTGCCTTATACATTTCCTTTCCTCACTATTCTCATATGAACTCCCTGATCCCTGACTAGAACCGAGTGAGTGACGCTTACCCCGAAACGGATTTGGCAATTGTATAATAACAATGATAAGATAAAAAATAACAATTTGTGTGTTTTCCAGCTGTGGAAAGCGATCCAAACAGAGCACCAGACTGTGATCCAACACAATGTGTCCTGCCAGACTGCTATTGCTCAGCGGACGGAACCAGGATTCCCGGAAATATTGAAGTATCTCAGGTGCCACAAATGATCACAATTACATTCAATGGAGCAGTCAATGTCGACAATATCGACTTGTATGAAGAAATCTTCAATGGAGCTCGTCCTAACCCCAACGGATGTCAAATTCGCGGAACCTTCTTCGTTTCCCACAAGTACACAAATTACTCTGCAGTTCAAGATCTTCACAGGAAGGGACACGAAATTTCTGTCTTTTCTCTAACCCACAAAGATGACCCGCAATACTGGAGTCTTGGAAGCTACGATGATTGGCTCGCAGAAATGGCTGGAGCTAGATTAATTATTGAACGATTCGCTAATATTACTGATGGATCAGTTGTAGGTCAGTAAACAAATTCTCTTTAGAACTCTAAACAAGAATCAAATTTTCAAGTAACCAATTACAGACTTCACAGCCCAAAATGCTCTCGAAACAGGGGATATAGAGTGATTTTTCATGAGAATAAGGGAATAAATTCTTTCAAATAACATTAATGAAGATAAGATATTGAATTCAATATGAAACGCTTTAAATTTCTAAGATGTCCAATTAAAATATACTGCATTTTTAATAAAATATTTGATAAATTCTTCAGAAGACACTTTAATTTTCAAAAAAAAGGTTCATTTTATTTCCAAAAAGACGAATGTTACACCGAACAGTTGAAGTTTCCACCAAAAAGGATGCATTTTTAACAAAATATTCGAATTTTTAACCAAGAGGATTAATTTTCTACCCAAAAACGAAACTAAATTGTTGAATTTTCTATAAAACAGTTGAATTTTCAAGCCGAAAATATGAATTTTCAACAAAAACGTTAACTTCCTACCTAATGGTCAAAATTTCCAAAAATTGGTGAATTTTTACCAAAACATTTGAATTTTTAACCAACAAGATGAATTTTCCACCGAGAAGAATAACTTTCTACCCAAAATGACGAAATTTCAACAAAATACAAGAATTCCCAACATAATAGTTGCACTTATGACCAAAAAAGATTAAATTTGTACAACTCGAAATATGACATTTCAAGAACAAAGTTCATTTTCAACCAAACTGTTGAATTTTCAAGCCAAAAAGGCGCATTTTCTACGTAACAGTTAAATTTTCAACCCGAAAATGTGCATTTCTAAGATAAAAGTTAATCTAAAAACAAATAGTTGAATTTTCAACTAAAATTATTAATGTTTAACACAAAAAAAATTTGTTTGAACTTGGAATTAAGTAGTTAAATTTTTTACCAAAAAAGATAAATTCTCAACGAAACATGTAATAATAGATATACCTATTTTTTTATTTAATTTAAAATCAAAAACAGTTGAATTCCCTAATCAAAACAGAGAAATATTCAACCAAGAATATTAATTTTCTACCAAAAAGACGAATTTTCAACATATTACATAAATTTTGAACCAAAAAGTTGAATTTTCAACCAGAAAAGACCAATTTCTGATTAAAATGTCAATTTTTTCAACCAAAAATCAAATAGTTAAATTTTCAGTTCAAAAAATTAATTATCAACCAAAAAAACGAATTTACATCAAATTAATTTCAACCAAAGAGATGAATTTTCAACAAAAAAACTTGAATTTACGACCAAAAAGATGATTTTTTAAAGAAATAGTGAATTTTTCAATAAAATAAGTAAATTTTCTTTAAAATAGTAGAATTTTTAACCAAACTAGACGAATGCTGAGCAAAAATATAATAGTGGACTTTTCAAGCAAAAAGAACGAACTTTTAACCATAAATAGTTGGATTTTCTTATTGAGTTCCATTAATTTAGTTCGCATTTAATCGCAAAAGCGATAAAAAGGGGAAGTTTGCCTCTGAGTGGTCAAAAAAAGAAGTAGAATACATTTTTAATATACTTTTTCATTTGATTACAGGAGTGAGAGCACCTTATTTGAGGGTGGGAGGTAATAAGCAATTTGAGATGATGGCTGACCAACTTTTCGTTTATGATGCTTCAATCACAGCTTCACTTGGTCGTGTGCCCATCTGGCCATATACTCTCTACTTCCGCATGCCTCACAAGTGTAACGGTAACAGCGGAAACTGCCCCTCCAGATCACATCCTGTGTGGGAAATGGTCATGAATGAATTAGACAGACGTGATGACCCGACCTTCGATGAGTCCCTACCAGGTTGTCATATGATTGATTCCTGCTCTAACGTCCAAACTGGAGAACAATTTGGAAGACTGCTCAGACATAACTTCAATCGTCATTTAAACAGCAATAGGGCCCCATTGGGACTTCATTTCCATGCTTCCTGGTTGAAGAGCAAGAGGGAATATAAGGAAGAACTTATCAAGTTCATTGAAGAAGCTTTGGCCACGAATAGTGTCTATTTCGTCACCATGCTTCAGGTAGATATAATTTCTTTTCCATTTTTTATTACACCTCGAGGGTGTCTAGTTATCAGAAAAAATTTGCAATTCTCGGGGTTTTCTCGTCCACATTTTTTCCCCCAAAAAATTTAATTACACTCAACTCCCGATATCAGGCCCCCCGGTTTACGATATTCCTAGAACTGACGGCCTCCGCAGTTTCTTGATGAGAGGATCCGCGGGGCCGAAAAAGACGATGTGCTCAGTGAAGAGTAACAAACAGCTCGTGGGTCGCACTATCAGCGCGTTAGTTGCATCAGGTTGCGCCATGCGTCCCAATCCAACAGAAATGATTCAAGCGGCCCGGTCTGTTTACGTTTGGATCACCCCGATTTAGCATCAAGGCCAAGGTAAACCATGCCCGAAACCGGTCTTATATCGGGAGTTGAGTGTATGTCTTTTTGTAATCTGACCCAAACCAACGTAAAGAAATGGGATGGGAATTATAACATAATCCGGGTTGCTAAAAAAATCGCAATTTCGAAATTCGCTGACATTCCCTGCTATTTCTCTGACCAATTTTCCATTTTCCTTGATAATTATACATTTTGGGGGAAGTGTGCTTTTGCTAAAATCTCACTGTTTCTTAAGAGGGTGGGGGAAGGGGGATTGTAAGACCTTATAAGATCTTCCAATTTTCCAATCTTACGTATACGTAAGAAAAAATTTTTACCAAAGAAAATAGTAAATCGACATGTATAACAACACAGAGGTATTGCATTTTGAACAAAATAGATGAACTTTTAACCAAATAGTTGGTTTTTCAGGATAAAAAGACGAATTTTCAACGAAAAAGATTAATTTTCTATAGATACCAAGAAGGACGGATTTTCAACAAAATACATGACTTTGCAACCAAATAGTTGATTTTTTAACTAAAAAATAAATTTAAAAAAAATGAACTTTCAATTCAAATGATGAACTTTCAAAAACAACAAAATAATAATTTTTAACCAAATAGTTGCATTTTTTAACAGAAAGTTGAATTTATAACCGAGAAGATTAATTTTCTACCAAAAAAGCCGAATTTTCAACAAAATATATGAATTTTCAACTTAAACAGATAAATTTGTAATCAACAACGAAATAATCAAATTTTCAATTAAATTACAAGGCAGACCTTTCTTCAATTTGAAGTTTTTTATCGATAAATATGATTGAAACCCGAAAAAGCTTTAAAATTTTAAATTGATTATAATGAATCATCGTGAAAGCATTAATTCTGTCTTAATAAATATGTTTTCAATTTAAGTTTTTCTAACAGTTTGATAAATAAAGCTTGTGAAAATTAAAAAAAAGAGTATTAAATAGATTTCATATTTTGCCAATAGATGTCGCTAGGTGTGATATTATTGAGTCCATTAAATAAAATGAAATACATCTCGGCGACAATTTCGGTATTAAATTTAAAAAGGAACCATGTTTTAATAAATGATAATCACAATTAAAGTCGGTACGAGTAAGTTTAGAACATATAGTTATCCGGATTGAAAGACTCTTAATTTAAATTTAAATGAAGCACTTCTTTTGACCGGAAAAATTAGTTGAATTCACCCCACAAGCACTTAATTATTCTAAAAAAAGTCCGAATCGCTAAAATAGCACAGGATCTGACAATATTGACCATGCGATTCAATAGCCTTTTTTCTCTTTTCATATATATAAAAAAATAGTAATTTTTATTTCTTTGAAGAAACTTGAAAAATATTTGAAGTATGCATGTTTATTACAGATACAAGATTTAAGAAAAGTAGGGTGTCCTGATCTTATCTTATCAGCAGTAAACACTCAAGATTTCATTGATAATTTTTCCTCGTCGATAATTTATCCAACACTGACAGAAAAGTTATGAAATAATTACGTGACAAATGAGTTGTTCAGTTTCCATATCGAAAAATGTGTTTTTTTAAATTGAATGAATTTTTTTTAGGACTTCAAAGCCCAAAAAGGCTCTCAAAACAAGGATAATAGGGTGATTTTTCACGAAAATAACAACCAAATTTTAACAAAGGAGTTGAAGTTTCAATAACCAAATAGTTGAATTTTCAACCAAAAAATATAAATTCTCAACGAAAAATGTGATATCTGATATTTCAGTCAAGAAATATTGTAATTTTAAAACGAAAACAGTTTAATTCAACCAAAAAAGGCGAATTTTGAACAAAAAAGTTAATATTTAACCACGTACTTGACTTTTCTACCAAAATAATAGAACTTTCAACCCAAAAAGACGAATTTTCAACAAAACAATTGAATTTTCAAATAAAAAAAAATCAATTTTCAACCAAAAATGGAATATGTAGTTAAATTTGCAATTAAAAAATTGATTTTTAGCAAAAAAATACGAATTTTAAGGAAAATAGTACAATTTTCATCCAAATAGATCAATTTTCAACCAAAAAGATAAATTGTCAACCAAGAAGACTCATTTTCTAACAAAAAAGAGAAATTTTCAACGAAATAGTTAAAACGTTAACCAAAGATAAATTTTTTACTTATATGGTGAATCTTCAACTAAAAAATTTAATTTTAACAAAGGAAATCAACATTTTTCACCAAGCAGTAGAATTTTCAACCCAAAAAGACAGATTTTTAATAAAACAATTGAATATTCAAATAAATAAAAAAAATTCAGCCAAAAATGGAATAGTTAAATTTACAGTATAAAAAATTAATTTTCACCAAAAAAAAACGAATTTTCAAGAAAGTAGTTAAATTTTCAACCAATTAGATGAATTTTTTTCCAAAATAGACAAATTTCCAACAAAATCGTGAAATATTCAACCAAGCCGATGAATTTTCAATTAAAATGATGAATCTTCAACCAGAGAAAAAAATGAATTTTTAACGAAGCACTTAAAACTTCTAACCAAGTAGTTAAACTTCAACGAAAAAAGGCCGCATTTTATTCATTCAACCAAATATTTGAATTTTCCATCCAAAAAGACGAATTTTCTATTAAAAAAGACTCATATTCATCAAAAACTGTTGAATTTTCGACCAAAAGATATGATTTTTTAACAAAATAGTGGAATTTTCCACAACAAAATTTAATTTTCAACAAAATAATAGAATTTTTAACCAAATGGTCGATCTTTCAAACAATTCAGATTAAACTTTAAACAAAAGAATACACGTTAATTTTCAACGAAAAAGTTCATTTTAAAATAAAAAAGATGAATTTTTAACTAAGGAAGATGGCTTATCTACCAAACAAACTGAATCTTGAATAAAAAACAGTTGAATGTAATGAAAATGACGAATTTTCAACAAAAGAGTTGAATTTTCAACCAAGAAAGATTTTTCGGTCGTGAGGAAAAAAATTCCAACCACGCTGCTTAATTTTCAAGCCAATAAGTCGAATTTTCTACAAAACAGTTGAATTTTCAACCCAAAAGTATGAATTTTCAACCAAATAATATAATTTAAAATACGAGAGAAGGGGGAATTTTTTTTTAAACAGGGGAAAGAATGAATTCATTAAAAAGGGGGAATAGGGGAAAGAGAGTGAAGCGAGGTAAAGTCTGCATTTGCCACGTTACATTTTTCTATTATATGTATGTATTATATGTATGTAAAATATTCGTTTCAGGTCATCAAATGGATGCAAAATCCAACAGAATTATCTGCGATCCGAGACTTCCAAGAGTGGAAAGAAGCTTGTGATGAGAAAGGCCAGCCCTACTGCTCCCTTCCAAATGCCTGCCCATTAACAACCCGGGAATTACCTGGCGAGACCCTTCGTCTTTTCACCTGCATGGAGTGCCCCAACAACTATCCCTGGCTGCTGGACCCGACCGGCGATGGTTTCTCCGTCAAGAAATGAGCAAGCGTTCGTAACAGATCGATCGATCGATCGATCCACCGCGCACCCCTTCAGCTCACATTTTCAAGCACTCACTGTCAGTGGCGTCCTTTATTGCTAAACACCAAACTCCAGTCAACCATTCTTATTTCACTATCTATAGACTTTAAAGGAGAGTGGAAAAAAAACGAATCTAAAATGAAACTACAAGTTTCTTTAACTATGCCGATTTTGCATACTTTTTTTTTAATTACTTCAATAGTTATGGAGAAATTAAATAATATACTCGAGTTCCCTTAGCTGATAAGCCACTGACGTACACTTTCTCTAATACCGCGATAAAACAGATCAGCGTTTAAATTTTCAAAACCATTTATATCGCGTTTGGAGTAATCATAAAACAATTATTGATCTGATATTTCAATCCAGAATGCAGGTTTTATAAGCACGAATTCGGCCTCATGCAAAAACGAATCGTGCCATTGTTTGGTCTCATCATTCCGCCTTTTGACTCCACGCACGAACTGCGTTGGGTTTTTATTGAATGTACAAATTCATCATTTCTTCTGAGCCGCATGCTTTTTTTGTAACTTTTTAAAATCTACACAGACTGTGAAACTTTGTTTCAATTGCCAGATGTTACGTGATAAAAAATATTTGACAAAAATTACTGCTAAGGGCACAAAAAAATGTACAGATTTTGATTTAATTGTGAAGAAAGTCGATTATCATTGTACGTAGCAAATAAATTCCTAAGTAGTAATGAATACATTTGTAAAAATATCCTCCGGAGATTGCAATTTATTCTTGTAAAATGTAAACTTTACAAAATGATGTCATGAGAAAATTATTTCTTTACTCAAAGGGTCATCGAGTTTTTTTTAAGAAAACAGGGTATTAATGCGAAATGTAAGCGATTGTAAAAGTGTTAAATTGCACCGAACATTTAGGTCTCAGGAGGATATTTTTTTAAGTATGAGCTAGTATATCTTGTGTGAGTACGTGAATGAATGAAGTTGAGATACAGTGACTCAAGACGTGTTGAATTTTTAAATCAGGACAAAACGAAAAAATAAAAAAAATCAAGATATTTATTTATTCGATTGTATTTATTTCATTTCTTAACTTTATTTTATTCAATTCTCCCTTTCCCACCCTTGGAATCAATTAATATTGAACTTTCCCTGGCCTTTAATATTTAAAGACCACAATTCTAATCTTGTAACATTTTTAATATAGAATCTTTTGTGAATGGAACAAAGACATTTTTAATTTAAGTTTATTCATTTTTTGTTCTTTTCATTCTAACAATTCAAATAATCCAAGAAATTCCATTGATTTCCTTAAAATTGAAGTGAATTCAGGAGAATTTAAGGCAAATTATAAGAAATGAATTGTTTGAAATGCGTTTAGAAAATTCAAGGAAAATCAAAAAGAATTTGATGAAATGCCTAAGAATTCAAGGTAAGTTTAAAATATTTCAAGATGAGTTTAACAAGAACTAAAAGAAATCCATTGAATTGAGTAGAATTGCGAGAATTCAGAAGAATTCAAATGCATACAAAAATTTAAAATAATTTAAAAGAATTCAGGATAAATTAATAAGAATTCAGGGTAAATTCCAAATAAATTTAAATTAATTGCAAAAAATCTTTGAAATTCTCTTCAAATCTTTGAAATCCCTCACTTCTTGTGAATACATTCTTTGGAATACTTTAAAATATGTATTATAAAATCCCCTGGAATTATTTGAAATCTGATTCTATTTCCTGAAATCCTGGAAAATGTATGAAAATGTCTTTTGAAATATCTTAAAACCTTTGATGTGTCCTATTAAATCATTCCATATCTTCCTGAATTTTAGGAAATTCTTTACAACCGCATGAAAATTTTTTCAAACCTCTTAAAATCATTCAAATCCTAGGAAATCCCTATACATTTTTATAATCTCTTCAAAATGTCTGAAAATCTTTTTAAATATCCTAAAATATTTCAAATCCTTTGAAATCTTTTGAAATCCCTTGAAACTTTTTAAGCTCTTGAAAATGCCTTGGAATCTTTTAAAATACCCAAAAATATTTCAAATCCTTTCAAATCTTTTGAAGTTCCTTAAAACTTTTAAGAGCTCTTAAAAATTACTTGGAATTTTGAAAAATACCCTCAAATCTTTCAAATTTTTTGAAACCCCTCAAATTATTGAAATCAACTGGAAATTTCTAAGAATCTTTCAAAATATACTAAAATCTTTTAAATTCTTTAAAGTCTTTGATAATACCTTAAAATACTTTAAAATCTTTGAAATTCTACGAAGTCCTTTAATTCTTGTGATAAATTCGTTAAAATCCATAAAATATTATAAAATCCCATGAAATTACATGAAATTTGATGATATTGCCTGAAATCCAGGAAAATTTATTAGAATACTTTGAGAGCTTTTAAAATCCCTTAAAATCATTGAAATGCTCGGAAATGCTATAAAATCGCTTGGAAAATTTTGAATGATCCTAAAGCCTTATAGGTCCTATAAAATCGCTCTTTACTTTCCGAAATTCTTTAAAACCCCCTAAAATTTTGTTTAAATGCCTTAAAAACTTCAAATCTTTGGAAATTCCTTGAAAATTTGTACTCTTAAATTCCTTGGAATATTTTAAAATATCTTAAAATACTTCAAATCATTTGAAGTCCCTTGAAACTTCATAAAGCTCTTGAAAATTCCTTCGATTTTCTAGAAAGCGAGCTAGAAAGATTCTGAAATATTCAAATCTTTTGAAATCTCTTGAAATTTTCAAAAGCTCTTGAAAATTCATTGGAATTTTTAAAAATACCCTGATATCTTTCGAATCTTTTGAAATTCCTTCATGTTATTGAAATTTATACCAATTTTTTGGAAACTGTTAAAATACCCTGAAATATTTTTAATCCTTTGAAATCTTTCGAAATCCTTTGAAACTCTGTAAAGCTCTTGAAAATTCCTTGGAATTTTTAAAAATTCCCTAGACTCTTTTAAATCTTTTGAAATCCCTTCAAAATTCAGAAATAGATATAGACCTGAATTCAATAGCGGTGTTAACCCATGGGTTAATTCATTGAAAGAAAAGTGAATAAAGTGATATTTCCTTTAAAAAAATGACTATAAGGATTTACTTTATCTATACTTTATCTTAAGAGTGATTAAAAAGTGTATAAAATAGACTGCTTAGCAGCCTTAATTATTCTGGATAGTTATTAAAACTGCTTCTTACAGAAATTCCCTGACTTTTACAATATTTTTGTGAAATCCCAGACTTTTCCTAACCGAAAAAATTCCCCGCCTCTCCCCTGATTTCCGGGTTTTCCCTGACCTGCAGCCACCCTGGTCAAATTAGAGTTCATTATAACTATCAGGGTGTCTACCCGATGGATGATTTTATAATTATAATTATAAATTGTATTAATCTTTACGGAAATTCCCTGTTCCAAGTCATATTTACATTTACATATTTCCCCAAATTTCCTGTTCCAAGTCAGACTGATATTTACTTACAACCTTTTCTATTATAATTCATAAATAACATAGTACATAATTCCCTTTTTCTAAAATTTGAACAAAGAAAGTTTTAAATTCTGATTTATAATAAGGAATTTTCAAAATTTAACGAATTCTAAATTGAAATATGGATTGTTATATTAAATTCCCTTATTATGAATCAGAATTAAAATTATTTTCCAAAATTTCCCGTTTCATGTCAAAAATTACCTGTTTCAAGATAAAATTATAATTATTCACGGATATTTAAAAAAGATTTAATTTATTAATCACCAAGTCACAATTAAACTATATATTATATTATTATATTTGATATTTAACGGCAGCTTGCACAATACATATATGTGGGCGTTTGCATGAAAGGGGCCCTTACGGACCGTTCTAGTTTAGAGATATTCGCGTTTTTCTAAGTCAAGGTCAAAATTATTATTTTCTGATTTCAATAGGGGATGATACTAGGACCTATGCTAAATCTATTGCCACTATATGCATGTCTCAAAAGAAACCGAAAGTGGGTATATTTCATATTCGATAAAAAAGTTTAACACTTGCGCTTATGGCACTTGTCAATTTTAGATGCATTTTTCTCGAAAAGCGTTTTCTCGAAGTTCCAACATCAAAAATGCCCCGGCGACTGGTTTTTCAAACTAAAGAGTTCGCCTTCAGTTTAAAATATCGGTAATTTATCCGGCTATATGTCCCTATGCCTATACATAAATTCATACCGGCCATAAGGGCCCTTTTCATGCTGACGCCCACGTATAATACATAATCTTAGCTGCGATAATTTGTTGAGGTCAAAAGACCTGTACAAAGGAGTTGAAATTACCCATGTGGAAATTTTGGACTTAGGCCATTTCTAACAACGGGCGCAGTACTGCGCCTGTAATGGCTAGCTACAGCTGGCTGACCAGTACGAGCATAGTACTGGCTGAAACCCAGGCATAGTACTGCGCCAGTGCTGGAAAACCAACACTGGCATACAAGCGCTGGCCCTGTGCTGGTAGAACTCTGGCCTAATGAATGACGGCCAACCCGTTTCTTACGGAGTTACGCCAATCGTCGGTTCAATACTGGCACTTTACGGGCTCAGTAAAAAACGCTGACAATGGCCACAGGTGGAATTTTCCTTACTCTGCCGGAGTTTACCACCGTCGCAACACTGGCTCAGTACTGGTCACCAGTACAGATAATCGGTCATTCGCCAAGTACTGGCTAACGGCTGGCTCCACGATCGGCGCAGTACTATGCCGACAGTATAAATATTTGAAAAAATTTTGAAATACGTTTAAAAATATGGTTCATGTGTTCTAAAATGTCTAAATACTATAAATACAACTGTCGTGAAAACAACTTTTTTCCTGTTTTTTTTTTTAAGAAAAAAATTCTAAGTTCCATCTTTATGTAAAATTATAAATGTTCAGACAAAATTACATTTTATGTCAATCTTAAACATGGTAAAATGATCTAAAACACCTAAAAATCAAACATTAGAAGAAAGTTTAAAAAAATTTGTTATTAAAAAATTGTCAAAGTTCACGATCAAATTTCTAAGTTCCGTCGTTAAACATTTTAAATTTTCATAAAAAATTACATTTTCTGTCATTGTAGAAAGTTGTAAAGTAGTCTAAAACGCCAAAAAACGAAATATTACACGAAGAAAAATTGTAATCGATTTAAATTATTTATTTTTAAATTATTTTATTGTTATTCCTGTTAACAGTTCGTATATTTTAGATTTACATATCGTCGTATAATAATAAATATTTAATCAGTAAAAAAGAGTTTAAAATTTGGAGTTTTAACTTTTTTGAGCTGTACCTTATGAGGATGGCTTTTTTCATCGAGTTTCAACTCGTAGGTTTAGCACTGCTAGGCGATAGATTTAGGTATAGATGTAGGTTCGATACCCCGTAGCGTTAGAAATTTTATTTGTAATATAATATTTAAAAATGTAATATATGTATTCACTCTACACAGGACCATTGATATTCAAAGTCAAAATACTCGCAATCAATTAATATTCATTTTTTAAATACCTTTTTGTCATATCGTTAGAGTATAGCACTAGTGGGTGCTAAAATTAAACAAAATGTTTGAATGAAATTTTAATTTTTGAAATTATAAATAATATTCGGACGATATACAGTCGTCTGATGATGAATGGATAAAGTAGATGCGTCCTAAAAAAATTCAATGATTTTTTATCATTCTTGAAATTAACTCCGGCATTTTCGTACGCCAGGAGTTTGCCAGTACAGCGCCGGTGGTGTGCCGTAACCGCGGCTGTACCGCACCAGTACTGGCTGCCAGTAGCGCGATATTACTAGTCATTACTGGCACAGTACTGCGCCTATTGTGAATTTTCTATTGTGGCAGTACTGCGCCAGTATCGATATTCAGTACTGGGCCAGCACTGGCACCCCAGTACAGAATAGCGTTATCATCCCAGAGATATGCCAGTATAGGTACCAGCACTGGCTGCCAGTAACTTGCCAGTACTGGCCGGTACTGGCGCAGTACTGCGCCCGTTGTGAATTTCCCATTGGGTAAATAATAAGCTATTACACTATTAACACAATTTACACAATTCACACTACGGAGACATGATAAAAACCCTAAATTGCAGTACACTGGACAAGTATTTAGTGACACGGAATAGTTCTTTTTTATCCGGGAAAATCAGGAGCGCAATCCATAACGTACCCGAAACAATGCTTTCTGACATCCCTATATACATAGGGCATTCTGCCAACAAATGAAGCTGATTCTCTTCCACTTCCAAGTTGCAGATTGTGCAGAGTTGCCCCTTGGGGCTGAGTATAACCAAATGAAAGATCCCCCAATGAGAATCTACCTCTCATGTCACCCATGAGACACACCCGGGCAAGAAAGTCTAACAAATCTAAACGGTATTCCGACATGAAGGTACTGCAAGAGGCAACTAGTTACTAGGACAACTATGTCATCAGCATATGCCATCAGAATGAAAATATTATTCCCAAATTCCCGTTCCATGTCGAAAATTGCCTGTTTCAAGTATAATTATAATTCTTCATCGAAACTCCCTGTCCTATAACATTATGTATTGTAGCGTTACCTTACGTTTCGGAAATAAACTTCCAGTACATTTATTGGAAGTTTCCAACAGAAATTTTTAACAGTGTGTATTTAAAATGAACTTTATCTTTCCTGGCGGAAATTTCCAGTTCTATCTGAGAATTGTAATTGTTTTTTTAATTTCCTGTTCCAAGTCAGAATTATATTTATTTACAACATTTTCGATTATAATTCCGAAAAATAGTAACTCCCCTTTTTCAAAATCTGGAAGACGAAAGTTTCAAATTGTGGCGAATTCTGACTTGGAACAGGGATTTTTTTAAATTCCTTTCTTCTAAATCAGAACAAAAATTCTTTTCCAAAATTCACATTCAATTTCAAAAATTGCCTGTTCCCAGTGTAATTATAATTCTTTATCAAAACTCCGTATCCGCAAGTAAAAAATGATAATTCTTAACGAAATTTCCTGTTCTAAACTGAACCCATGATGACAATTATAAATCTTAACGGAAATTTCCAGTTCTATCTCAAAATTGGAATTCTTTTAACAAATTCCTTGCCCCAAAGTTTAACTTCTTCACGGAAATTCTCTATTCCAACTCAGAATTAGAGTTATAAAATATATGAAACCACTTTTGATTTGCATATTGATACATTCGAGAGAAAATTCCCGGTCCCTGAATCAAATTCCCGGTCAATTCCTGTTTTTTCCCTGGTTAAGAAAATTCCCATTCATTTCCCGATTTCCCAGCCAGGTAGAAACCATGACTATTTATAGTATCTGAAAAATATTTGAAAAGATTATGTTACTAATTTATATAGGTTTTATGCGTTTTATGAAAAAAAGTATATCTTATATGGAATTCAACGTAAATCCGAGTTTCGGTTTGTAAACTGATATTTTATAAATTCTTTTATTATTATAAAATAATAAAAGACCTACTAAAATTAATAATATACTAGATTAAAATTATATATTTATATTATCAATGTAATAGCTCAAGTCATCAGGATCAGCCACATTTGATTTATTTTTTAAATCCTCATAACAATCAAATAGACATCATGTTTTTAAGATCCAGTCATTTCATCGAAGAAAGTAATAGAACTATGTACCTTACAATAACCTGCCAAATGCCTAAATAAAATGAAAAGGATGGTTAAATAATCAAACAACTCGACATAATATTATAAATATCTAAGAAAATAAACTTACTTGTAATAGACTATCCGTCACTAAAAATTTGAACTACAAAAAGACACCATAAAGTTAAGAGTGTATAAAATTTTACACTTTAAAAAGCTGATATTTAGCCCGCATCCAAATTTTTGTTCATAAAAAAGAATATCGTTCATGTAGAGATAAAATGAATAAGCCAGCAGGATAATATAAATGTGCGA
>CAKNYM010043943.1:63151-94168 GCA_932195095.1 Andricus curvator
AGGGAGATAATATGTGAACAAAGCTTTTATAAAAAAACAGATATTTAACAGCTGAACCCTTACGAAAAAGAAATTACATTATAGAGGTTAGACCCAAAATGTATATGTATAAATGAAGATCGCTGCCGGCTGTTACCGCCATGTTACTAGTCTGACAGGGAACGGTTGCAAACAAGCCTCCCTAGTAAACTACGGCGATTATGCCGTTACCTGCTAGGAGACTGAGATACAAGTAACAATTCCTCTGATAACATGTGATCATTCAGGAACCTTTCAGGATGGTAACAGGTTAGCTGGGTAGGAAGGCAGATACTTTTTTTTCTGGTATGAATGTTTAATTTGAAGTAGGTAATGTCAGGGTGAAATATTTGGCGCGCTAGTTTATTATTTTGCCCTGGAAAAATTGGTATTTTTTCAGAATTAAATTTTCTAAGTGGAACAACTGATTCTTCCAGTTCATATATTATCCATCCGATAACAATGTGGACTAGAATTTTCAAAATATTTAATGCGTTTTGTGGATGAAATTCAAAGTACTCGAGATCATGAATAGGTTCAGCGAAATCTATTTTCTACGTATTAAAGTTTTTAATTTAAATTAGGATTTCGTGCAGAAGACACCTGAAATAAAAAGAGAAAGTGCGTGAAATGTTTGACCATCATTTGATGCATTGATATTTCACCATTTATATTCTCCAAGTTAGTCACTTGGATGATTTGTATTTTTATTACTCACATTTCGTTTTATAACTTGTCATTTTGAATTTTGTGCCTCGGTATGTTTTTCTTAGGTTTTTTTTAAGTATGGCTGTTTTTTTTAAACAAAAATTATTCGGTAGTATTGAACAGGCTGCGTCTAGTCGTCCCGAAAAATTGGTGGAGCTTATGAAAAATATTTTACTAATCCCGAATTTCGGGATGAGACACTTCATATTGCAAATTAATTTTTTTTCCAGCGGAACTTGGTTTTGTTTTTAATAACTGAACTGTATTCTCTGCTTCGCTTTTATAATGAATTTTTTAAGTACCTGTTTTTGATTACAAACAGAAAATATGATTTCGTATAAATTTTGCCTCCGAAATTAGTTTCGGGCTACTTTTTTTAAAATGGCTGAATTTTATGACCATTTATGAGTTTGGAATGCATTTTTATTTTCAATTGTGGTGAACTTGTTTTGTTTTCGATAATAATTTATCACACAATATGTAAGTAGACTTTTTTTTCATTATATAATTACTGCAATAGGAATGATGTAATGATTTAAACCCTGTTTTTTAAACTTGATAGAAATTTGACAGGTTAATTATAATTATTTGTTCTAACCAAATTATGCAAAATTAAATTGATTTTAGTTTTTAGATAATAATTCTTTTTCTGTTTACAGGTAACAAGTTATTCTAAAAAATCGTGCTATACTATGACCTAGAGCTATACTTGACCGTTTAGTCCTTCGAAAAATACCGTAATACTAGCCAGTCACAAAAAAAATTTCCTACGGAAAAATGCTTTCAGCAATCAAATTCTTTAATATTATTTATCGAAGTGTCTAGGCTCACCGAATTTCGGCGAACCCAGCCACACTTTTCCAGTTCTCCTGAACTCACCGAAAATATGTGTTCTATTCTCACCAAATTTCGGTGAACCTAGCCACAGTCATTCTTTATTCATTCATTATTTTTCCATTATTTTCGATAATTTAAAAAATTAACATTATATTGATCATTTTCTCGGAGGAAACTTTCTATTTTCTTTCTTTTAAATAGATGCTTTTTTTAATAATACATTTAAAATATTAAAATATTTGCACAATAATATTTGCGTAACACTTACTTCTTGCAGCAATCTTATTGAAATCCAATCTAGCACCAATTTCGAAATTCTTGAAATTGTCTAAAAGTGGAATGCTACAATGGGGGAAATATGATCCAAATATCGAATGTAAAGATTTTTGAAATTATCGAAAGCCACGCAAATAAGATTAAAAATTTTATACTTTAAATAATCGTAAATTCTTTATTTCTAAGCTACATTACAGAATTTCAATGTAAGAGATTTTATTAAAATAAATTCTTAATCTTCTGGCCAAAAGTTCTTTTACTAACAGAACTGTTTTTATAATTAAATTTATACTTGAGATAAATTGAAACAGTTTTCTACTTGATGAATATTTCATGCAAAATTTTTAATCTAGTGAACTTACTTTTTATTCCAAATACTACTTAACCTAGATTCTAAAATTAAGCACAAATAACGAGAACAAAACGGACGGTTTTTTTTTTGGCATTTTTATTAAGTTCTGCGAGTATATACAAAGGATAGAGAACTAAATAACTAATACATATTATAACTAAATAAACAAAGGCTGTTATAATAGTAGTAACGTGTGTTAATAGTAATTAATTTAAATAACATAATATTGATAACTGTAAGATCCGCGACGCGCTGATCCTAACTCAACCTCTATGATGAAAGATTGAAATGTATTTTATTGAAACTTCGTCCGTGCCTGATACTACCAAACACATTAAATTTCATTCGCCTTCCCTAGAGAATCCGTCGGAATATACGCACTCTCCCTAAAACCGCCTTCTCTCAAGTAGTCGTATCGTTTTGACAAACGCCGCTATCAAACTTCGCAATCACATCCGATAACGCTTTTTTTTAGTTTATCAAAATATTATAGGCACTTAATAACACAACGTAAGACTCTCAGAGCGAATCTTGGCAATGCTCTACAAACGAATGTCTTTTTTCGTATAGCCGCAATTTTTTGTTCGGCAATCTTCGTTCTAAGTTTGAATCTGAATTATAAGATTCGTACAGAGAGCACCGATTCGCAATAGGAAAACCTTTTTTATTTCTTGACAAAGGATACTCTGTGACGAAAAACAGAAAGCTCTTACAGTCTGGGTTCCATTTCGCAAAAGAAAAACGTTGCAACTTTTTGTTCTTGAAGAAAATGAAATAAATTTAGTAGTTTATCGAAATTCTTTTACCACATGGGACCCTTTTTTCGTCTACAAAGTTCTAACTGTCGTTTCTGTCGATCTGGTCGAAAGTGGACGAATACACCTTTATCGGAAACCCGTCACATTATTACTGGCAAAATACCCGCTATCGCCTCTCGTCTCGTTTCTGTATTCGCATGCTACTCCAACCCTTCTATAACTATTCAGCATTTCATCCATAATCGATAGAAAATGTTCCGGAACCTGAATAAAGTAACGCAAAAGCCTCGGGCTTTCAAACGACCTAACCAATATTTTTCCTTTTTCGAATATACAAACTGAAGCCGTCAATCAATTTTTATCAAAACGTTTTTGCTGAAGGCCGACACCCAGAGGCTTATAACAATAGCACTCTATAATCTATATCGATATTCTATTTTCGAGGAAATATCGGTCTACATTCCATCTTCATTTCACATAGAATTTAGAAAATTTAGTTTCAACATACAACAATTTTTGATAAGAGAACATTTTTGTAAAAAATATAGAAGTTCCACATACATAAACTCTTATAACTGTTTATATTTATATTGTATTTTTCAATGCAATTCTATTTTTTTAATCACTCTTTCCATTTGCCCCAAAAAAATCCTGCTTCCGCAATTTGTTCGCTTTAGAGATTTATAAATAAATAAATGGTCCCTTGGAACGTCAAAATAGTTATCGAAGATGAAATGGAACGAAAATTGTAAAATCCATCATTTACTAGTAGGAAAATATTTTTTATATGAGGGATCACATTTTGGAACAAGATTTTATAAATGTTAATTTTTAAGAAGCCTATTGGCTCTGAACACTTTTTATATCGTCTGTCATCAGAAAAATAGAATTCTTAAAACTTAAACTCAGTTTCCGCTCAGTTTCCGCTCACTTTCCCTCCACCAATCGCTTTCATTCTCTTGTTTCTCTTCGTCCATGATTTCTGAATACGATTAGATCTCTGAAGATAATCAACTTGAATTAGGTTTAACAGAGCTTTTTTATTAGGATCAGGTTATTTTTTAAAGATATACAATACAGATAGATTCTATGAAACTTTTCATTTCCACCCGATTTTATTAATTCACAAAATTCTGATATCCGTTTCTTCTAATTCAAAAAGATCTCTAATTCCCAGACGCAAAAACGATACTCATTTTAATTTTTCAGTATAAAGAAAGTACAAAATTAGATTTTAATTGACTAACAGAAAACAATGCACAGCCCCTAATGTCAATTGTGTTGCCCTAATTAAACAAAACTACAAGTTTTAATAAACCCAAGTTTTCGTAAAACTAAGTTTTTAAAAAACGTAGTTTTTCCACGATGAGAGTTATTGTCGATCGAAAATGCAAGGGCCATTTTTTATTTTTCTCTCTTCTTTATTAGACATAAAGGAATTTCTCAAATAGAACAGTTTGAAATGACCGTAGATTAGATTCCTATTTACAAATTAAGCTGACAACTGATTTACAATGATCAAATAATCGATATAACTAATTGGAATTCGAGTATACAATCGCTTCAATATTAGAAGTAGTAAACACAATACCGTAGTCCTTTAGACAAGACTAAAATTAAAATTCCATTTTCTAGTCACGTATAGAAATAAATAAAAAGAATATCAAAAACAGAAATTTAAACTTTCCGCACAATGTGCTCAATAAATGTGTAATTGTGTACACTTAGTAGAAAAATTCAATTGACTTACATATATACAGTACAATTTTCAGACTACAAAGAACAGTTAATCAATAATACTATTTCCCAATTGATTGATTTATTATGACTTGAAACTGATTGTAATAATATATAGAAATAAAAACTGAAGGTATTTTACTCAATTCACCTTAAATAATATACAGACCCCCAATTTCATGTAAAAAAATTAATGAAAATCAAGTGTAAATGTCTTGCGTTTTACAAAAGACATGCAGAATTTACTGGTAAAGTTTTCCTAGTGTTTAGCACTAATTAAAGTCGCGCCTGACGTTATTTTTACTCTGAAATTGTAGTCACTGAATCAGAAATGGCCTTCGCAGCTGGTTTCAAGAATAACTAACATAGCGAAGTTTTGACAAATTAAACGAATTTTATTGTAGAAGACTCGAAAAAAAAAGTTTTCAACTTTTGAAGCGTCCTTATTGCGTAATTGAGCATACATTTTCCGAAATAATCACTGCTTTAAAGCATTTTGAAAATCTCAGACAGCTAAAATCGAAGCCAGACGACGCCTCGAATCCTTCTCAATATGCACAATTTAGTTTTTTTTATCTTTATCGGTAAGAAATAATGATGAAAATTATAAATGTTCCTAAGAAAATTGCAGAAGCCAATTTTAAAGTAATTTCGGTGTGAAATATATAAACAAATAAAGTTGCAAAACTTGACTTTTTAATTTTATATATTTTTTTAATGGTTAAAAGAAAGCTGTTATTGACTGAACGAATGCAGTTAGAAATTGAGAGCAGTCATAGTATAGTCATTAGGGTGATTTATTTCAAAGCACAACAAAATTATTTCTAATCTGAACATGCACACTAGCCTCAGTTGTACCTTTTTATTCATGAAATTAAAAAAAAATTAAAATCGGACACGAATTGATATATCGAGTTCAAAATTTGGGAAATTATATAGAAGCCACTAATGAACTTTTTTATACTGCTAAGTTTTTGGAATTACAAAAAAATGTTGTCTTCATTTTTGGAGCCATACCTCAAAATAAATTTTCGACATATATTTCGCAAGAACTCACGTCTACACAAATTGAGATATCGAGTTGAAAATTTAGGAATATAAATAGAAGGCACTAATAAACGTTTGCATACTCCTTAATTTTGTGGAAATCTAAAAAAATTGTGTAATTCCAAAAATGTATGAGTATACAAACGTTCCTTAGTGGCTTCTACTGATTTTCCCAAATTTTCAACTCGGTATCTCACTTGGTGTAGAAGTGAGTTGTTGCAAAAAATATGTCGAAAAATTATTTTGAGGCTAGTATTACATGGCCTTAAGGAAAATAATAATTACGCCGAAAGGGATTTGTCTTAATGGTATAATAATAATTATTATTGTTTCACATTTTTTATAAGAATTTGAAATACGGTATAATAATTACGAAATACCATAAGTGAATTTTAAAAAGTTACTTATTTTAGAAAAAATGTGAAACATGTAAGAAAAAATTACTATTTTCCTTTAAAGTGAGTTTAAACATTTTCATTAAATTATTTACAATGATGGTAATATAAAAGGGGAAAAATTTATATGCATAAAAATTTAATACATGCATTTTTATGACATTGAGAACATACAAACAAAAAACAAATCAATATAAAAAAAGACAAAATTCCAATAGGGGACTTGTAAATCATATTCGATTTTGAATTTTTTTTAAAGAATTTGTTGTCTAAAAAGGTATAACTTAGGGACTTAGGCTATTGTGCGTATTAAGATTCGAAAATAATTTTTTTAAATCGTTCTAATAGTGATAGTCATAGAAGTAGTAGTATTTGTTAATTATTCATTTTATACTTTCAGCAATATTATATATTTTTCAGGTACTAAATATTACTTTTATATAATTTAAACATTTTCAAATAAAAAAAATTTTTAAATGTTATTCCCACTTTATTATTTATAAATCACACATAAATTAATTTAAAATTGACTGTTAAAATAATTTCCCTAAAAATGATCATTCCTAAACAGAAAAAAAATTTCAAGTTCAGCTGATAAATACTGCAAGATATTTTGAACCCTAAATTGTAAGCATTCCCCTTTGTCCGGCGTCATCCTAAAGTCTCATTCTTAGATCCTGTTTGTCAAAGCATCCTTTGCCACTCCCATTTTCTTTCAAGGATTTCAAGATTAAGAAAAATATCAATACTCTTTATTCATTATAAACATAGAAATTTAATTGTAAAAAATGTCAAATCCTAAATGCGTAATAAATTTGTATAAAAATAATGTCGATTTAAAAAAGAACGCTTTTAAAAGATTCCAGCGAACAAGATGGCGAGTTCTAGAATGGAAAGCATTCAGGTAAAAGAACTGAACAGGTCTACCAGTCTACTTTTGTAGCTTGAGAAGGCCGAGTGTCGGCGTCTCGCTTCGATTAGCGCTGGTTACATTTTACCATGTTACAAGGGGCCTGGCTCGCAGTAGTAAGAGACCTACAAGCGCAGACTGATCAGCCAGATATAAGCAGCCACGCTGTAACTACTTACGCGTCATCTACACTCCACGCGCCGTGACGATGCGTATAATAAAAATGAGGACAGTGACGAACAGTGTCACCAATGTCATCATCGTCATCGTGACTCGAGATATAAATCGATAACATTACAGCTTTTTTTATTTTTAGATTTTAGTATCAGCAAAGTACTCGCATTGTTCAGAATTCATTTCTACTCAGAATTTTACAAAATATTAATCCTTCCAAGAGAACGATTTTCAACTCAATTGTTGACAATTTTCAGCTTTTCCCAACCAAGCTTTTAATATTTTGAGACCAACTTTCATAAAGTTATTAATCAATTTATAAAGATGTAAATAATAATAAATTAATAATAAATTAATAATAGTAGTTTGACATTTTTTGTATCAATGTTTAGGAAAGGAAAATTTGATTTGGGCACTTTTTAATTAAAAATGTTTTTCAAAACCAACATCCCTGAAAAACATTTCCAAGGTTGCTATAAAATCCCCATTTCGAAATTCCCTGACCTGCCCAATTTTTCATTTTCCCTGACAGTTATACATTTTTTATTCACATATAAAAACAACCTTACACCAATGAAATCAATTATGTGAATCCAAAAAAATGTTTACTTGTAAATTTACCTTAAACACTTTTCACAATGCGGTGGAACCGATTTGAACTGAAGTTGTTTGCAAATAACATTTTGTTTTTGCCTACAGTTCTTTGGCATTGTACGAACAATTTAAGACCAAATTTAAAATCATCGATCAGGCCCTTTTTGAAAAAATCGATTTTTCGGTTTGATTAATTTTTAACGCAAAAATTTCCCGAAAATATAACCGTATTTTTAAATTCCTTTGATTGGTGGAAGAAAATGTGGTTTAAATACTTTATTTCGGAGGAAATCGAAAAATAAATTAGTGATATTTTAAATATTACAATGACCTTGACTTCTTAAATCGCTTCTACCAATCAGACATGAAAACAGAAGGTTGATTTGAATGGTCTTATTGGCTAACTTCGCAATCTCAAATCAAAAAAGTCGAAACAGTTGAAAGATTTCTTGGCGCGGCGCTTTTATCAAGCAGTTACTGTATTTGCATGTTTAAAAATGTACAGATTTTAGAATAAAATATAAAATAGAGACTTAACAAAAAACTTAAAATTGACAAAAAAATGAAATTATTTTTTTCAACGACCCTATTAAAATCTTTGAATCTCGAAAGCTGAAATTGAGATTATTATTTCCTTATAAAGTCAAACTTGTCAATACTGAGCCTTTCAATTCATATCCTTATTGTAGGTTTGTAATTAAGATCAATAAGTTTATCAAATTGTTTTGTGTAAGAAAATCATAAATTTAATAGTATTTAATATATTATATATTAGGAAGTGTCTCTTCGTCCCGAAATTCGGAATGAGTAGTCAAATATTTTTCATAAGCTTGGCTAGTCGTCAAGAATTTTCAAGACGACTGGTCCATACCCTTTTCCAACTCCCCCAATTTTTCAGAACGACTAGATGCAGCCTTTATATTAAATAGGGTAATGGAACCAATTACCGAGGGGGGACCATTTGTCGAGGAAACAGGCGATTTATTTTAACCTAAAACTTAAATATCTTATTTTTTAATAGAAGTCATTAAATGAGTATCAATTAAGCTTCTAAATTAAAAAAATGAAGCATACATTACCCTAATAAATTTCATCATTTATTGGCTAATCAAAAATTGAGCAAGAAATTATCAACTAAAAAGTTCAACAACTATAATGATATATTAAATACTATTAAATTTACAATTTCTTACTCAATAAAATTTGAGACAATTTGTCAACTTAATCACGAACCTACACTATAAGTTAAAAATTGATTAAACAGAAAAATCAATTTACAAAAAGAGCCCGATCGATTAATTGAAATTTGGTCTTAAATTTTTAGTAGGATGCCAAAGAACTGTAATCAAAAAAGAAATTCCATTTGCAAACAACTTTCAGTTAAAATCGGTTCCACCGCAGTGTGTTTTAGTAAAAATACTAAACAGAATTTCCGAAACTTCAACGACAGTTTATCAAAACCTCCCTGACTCTTTCAGGTTTTCTCTGACAATCCCTGACCAGTTTTAAATTTCCTAACTTTCCAGAATTCCCTAACCTTGTAACAACCCTGATTTTGATAACTAAAAATCAAATCAAATATTAATTCAGAAATCAGTCAATTCGAAAACTAGTACCGTTTTCTCTATTCAAACAATCAATTCAATTTGAATCTCGTTTGCATTTCAGGATCTGAAATAAAAATTTAAAAAGCAGGAATGATACCGATTTTTATTTCCAATCATGTTCGCATCATAATCGTTGGAACATAGTTAAAAATCTCCAGAGTTCGTAGTCGCGATCTCCCTTCAACAACATTGATTGATTATCGAGCGACTGCAATAGTTCATTTTAATTCGATATACATATATTTAAATATATATATATATTTTTTTTATAGAGATATATCAAAAATATCCTTAGTAAAATAGAGCATTTATTATGTAAGGTATCCTCGTGTACCTTTTGTATGATAATTCATTCGCTATATTAATATATCCATTCTATACTATTATAGTTCGCAGTCTGCGTCATGTGAACATTTCCCCTTAGGTATCAGCGAATTTATCTCGGCGTTCATGCCCCTGTTCTTACTTCGTGACGCTCTCAAGTACAAATTCTTTCATCAAGATACAACGCTCGCAATTCATTAAATTTATCGTTATTTACAAAAATGAAATTGCTACCTAGGATCGATCGACGAATTTCGTCGAACCGCGCGACATAATTCTGAAAAATAGGAAACTAATGATCTGATTCTTATTAGAATTAATTAAACGTTCATCAAAGGCTTCGAAAAAAAAGATGGTATCACTTTGCTCTTGAATTACAAAGTTGTCATGGTATCAGATCGAATGTAATGATCGAATTTTTTTAACTGAAAGGAATTAAACTTAAGTTCTAGAGTTACTTTGTATTTTCGAATATTTAACTTTCTCACGTTTATACATAAACCAATTTTCAAGCAGGGATTTTCAACATTCAAAAAAAATAAAATAAAACCACCTTTTTGTTAATACCAAAATTAAAAGCAGTCTCATGAGCATGCGTTCTTTCTTAGAAAGAAAATAAAAACGAACGAAAAGCAAATATTTTCGACTCTTAATTATTGGACTCTTGAGCCCGAATAGAATTGGCGAGAAAAAATTTATCACTTGAAACATTCCTTTCTTTCTTTTCCTCAATCGGACTCAACAAATTATTAAAGATATGCTATTTACAAAAGATCTATCACCCGCGAAACAGCCGTCGATATCGTTACCAAAGTCCAAGATGCATCGTTTTTTACACAATACACAATACAAAAGTAGTGCCACTTTTTTTGTTGTAATTTCACTCGCTTTTACCAGACGAGTAGAAATCTGTCAGACACCTTTTGAATTCTCAGTGGCTCCTATGATCGACGATCGCATCGATTTGTAAGGAATTGTATAAGATCGATCGCCTTCGGGCAACAGTAATCGACAGTTATTAGTTAATTAAATTATATGCTAATCCTATGATTCATTATTTACAATGCGATATATAGTTAACGTAATAAATAAGCTCAACGCGATACCTAATGCTTAGTACAATTAACGGTGTACCTTACTTCGGGCGTATAATTACAAATAATATTATTATGCTCTTGATATCGAGCAATTCAGTATGTAAACTCCCCATAGCAGAGAACAACAGTCTCTTTGCTTTGTTCGCAGTATGTGAATCCACGAAGAATGAATTCTCGAAATGAATTCCACTCTTCTCGAAATAATGTGGAAACAATGCATCATCAATGATTTCGAACCATTTCGTTCAAATCGGTTGCTTTAAATAGTCAAAGTGTAAAAGAAACAAAAAAGACTCGGGTATAAGTTGATATGCTTTTGTTTAAACTAAGTTTCTTTTACGTCTCGTGTTTGTGTATATATATAAATCAATATATCTATGCATACACGTCTATCGTCATCAGTATAGCGAATTAGAATAATAAAAACTAACGACTTCTCGCGTGTCATTTTAGGCACTTTTCTTGGAAAATAGATACACAATGTTCGTCATTCACGTCAGAGCTTTGGTTATAAACTTATCAGCATAACGAGCTCCACTTTTTGCCCCTGCTCGTGTTAGTCTGCTTTCACACTATTTTTTTACTAGCTTTTATACTAGTTGCGCAAATCATGCGAAATCTCGTTTTGAGCCTTAGAGCAACGGCAGAAGTAGTTACTTATTATCCAAGAGGCAGCTTCGGGTAGCACGTAGTGACTTTCAAGGCTTACCGATTTAATCCGCTCACAAAAATCCCCTAAATTATTCGTTCCCTAGATAATTCTCACTTTTCGGCAGGTCTCGGCACTGTTTGGGGTATCACGGTTAAGGACTTTGGAATTTTCGGTAGAATCGGAATTGGGTTTGGTGGCTTGGTTGTCACCTGAATAGACTTCGGAAGGTTTAAATTCCCAAGGAAATTTTGCGTGGGTGTGTTCTCGTTCGAGAGACTCCTCATGTCGCAAACAAGAGGCTCAAAGTCACTCCTACTCTGGCGGTTGAGCATTTCCTGCTGCATCCTGAGGTGCTTTTGGAACTGGGTTTGCGCTGCAAACTGCGCTTTTTGAAATTGAGTCACTGATTTGAGACCTGGGGGCGTACTAGCAGCTGGGCCATTGTTTAAACTCGACGAGTTTTTTTCGCCCATGAGTTGCTTCTGACGCTTGAGATTCTGAAGCCGCTTGTACTCTGGTTCGCTCATCTGAAATACCTTACCTCCGGACGGCATCGGGGACTTTTGAGGATTTTTTGGCTTCGGAGTCAAGGCAGAACTTCCACTCGTTGATGGAAAACTCAACCGCTGAAGAATCGGAGGTGGCTTCTTCATGATTGAAACTCCGGGGTTCAGCTTCACCGTTCTACCAGGACTCGCCTTTAAAGAAAGAAAAAAATTTCAGGGTTACTATAGAAGTCCGGTTTCAAAATTCTAGATGAACTTTTTCAAAAATCCAGTCAAATCTATTCAATTTTAACACATTATACTGGTAAAAACTTAAAAAATTCTACCAGAAATCAAGATAATTTACGATTTGCAAAAGCTAGTTGTAGTTTTCATATATTGTTTCTTAAAAATTACGAGTTTCTACCAAAAATAATGAAAATTTTCAAATTGCAAAGGCTATATTTGTAGTTTTTCACAGTTCTTCTTATAAAACTACAAAAATCTACACACAATTATGAATGAATACTATTTTCTAAGAATAAATAGAAATATCTACAACTACAAAATGAAGCTTTAATGCTTCTTAATTTTTAATAGGTTTTTTTTTTGTACGAAATTACGATTTTCTTCAAAGTTGAATGAATATGTAATTACATATTTCTATGAAAAATTAGGAAAATGTAGAAACCCCAAATCGATAATTTTCTACAATTTTATACGAAAACGTTACCCTTGTAGATCGCTATAGTTTTTCGTAAACAATTTTTCTAGAGTTTTAAATTTACAAAACTTTGAAATTTCTCGAAAATGTTGAAAGATACCTGAAAACTGACCTAACTAAGGATTTCCCAAAGGGAGATGATCTTCGTATTGTGTGAATTAAATAGAATGAAGATACACTACAAAAAAATATGCTGAAGTTCTTCCTACGGCAAATTAATCCAGGAAAATAACGAAATTCTAAGACGTAAAGGGCTTTTCGATAATTATTGAATTCTAAACAATTCTCACTATTATTATAAAATTTTTAAAAATTCTGGAATTACAATCATTTTATTTGTATGAGTAAAAAAATCAATTCCTAATATAAAAGTTGCAGTCATTATTTCAAAATTTCATGCCGTTTTCGAGGTCTTTTAGCAACCCTAAATTTATTATAAAGTATTTGAGTAGCAGAGAAGAAGCTTCAAGGTCTGAACCTAAAAGCAATGATTACTAACCTTGGATGCTTGCGATGTGCTCGGGAAATTGGGCGTGCTGGTCAGATAGGAACTAGTACTAGTGTTCGTCGGCGGAACTCGGTCTCTCTCCACAACGAATCCTCCACTTAATCTTCGCGTATTAGTATACTCCACAGACATCGGCTCCATGATTGGTTCATCCATCTTCTCGGGACCCTCGTAGGAAATCAGTCGATTGTGAACCGACGTAGAGTAATTAATCGCATTTCTTGATGCGTTCGGTGCCAGAACAAGATCCCCCGACCGATAATATTTCTCCAATAAAATCAAATGTCTCAGGAACGAACTCTGGTTACCATAAGGCCTCTGTAACTCCTGCCAAAGAAGCTTCGTATCTCTGTCGTACTGAATCATCGTCGCGCACTTCTCCCAGCCTTGAGGAGTGACTTCCCTAATATTACCAAATTCTACGTTCGCGTGGAGGTTCATTTCCTCCTCCCCTGGGAACAGGGTACGAACGCTGATTGAAGGATTCGCTCCCAGTCTTTGGACAGCCGGCGCAATATCATTACTCGTTTTCGCCCTCTTCGGTAGCCTTGTCAAGGTAACTTCCTTATCCATCGCGAGAATTTCGACCACGTTTGCTCCTTCACTCGACTCTCTTGTGTTCGCACTCAAATTCGTGTAACTGAGCGCTTCGAGGGCCTTCCGTTTCTTGAGCTTCTCAATTGTCTTTTCGATCACTAAGAATTGAACGTCAGTTCGAACAGTACCGTCATTTGTTGTGTTCAATTCTCTAGGTGTTGCACTTTCAGCAGTTTTCACTGGTTCATCAGTCCTTTCATTCTCCTTCACGGGATTGGAATCATCCTCTTTACTTGGCTGCGGTGTTGACTTTTCCGAAGAACTCGCCGAGTTGGTTGGATTTATAGCGTCTGGCGATTTCGAACTCGAACGGCCATTTTTCGTCTGACTTGGACACTTGGACTTCTTGCGCTTCTCTCTATCCTTGTCCTTGGGTCCTTGGCTGGGCATTTCATCCGACTCATTCCCCATTCCTCCGGAGTTACGACAGCTTAAGATTCTGTAAAACAAGGTATTAGTTGTAAAAAAAAGCTTATTCAAATAGAAGATTATTTACTTTCCAAAATTCTAATATGAATCAGTAATTTACAAGAGGAAGTGAAATACAATTACGTACTTCGCTCTGTATTTCTTATAGAATTCCTTGTTGGTTTTGTGCATGTTTTCCACGGATTTATACTTGAGCTGCAAGGAAGTGAAGCATCGGCATAGTTTACAGATGAAGGTGCCAGCTATCGTAGGAATTTCCATTCCCTGGGGTTTGAAACTGTGGTTCAGTTCGTTCGTCTCGTCGATGGAGAGCGAGAAAGACTGATTCTTTTGAAGGCGGCGTTTACAGAGGGCGCAGGTTAGGAACTTCACAACCTTCGAGTAATGAGGCACGCAAAATGACATCGAAGTGAGTTGGTTTGACTCCCAGTTTATCTTCACCTGAGAAAAATTAATCAATCACATCAAATATTGCAATTATATTCGAATTAAGACAATACGAGGTATGTTTTACAATTTTTAAAGACTTGCCTCATTTTTAAGACCAACTTTGACCTTCTGAAGCCAACGACGTCTCACGTGATGCCTCGCAGGTTCTCCACAGTCGAGAGCACAGCATTTTGGTACCAAAAACTGTCGATGTGGTCTCTGTGGTCTCGTTTGGATATTAGTCGGACTCTGGTTTGCCTGCAAAATAATTTATGAATTACTTCAGAAATTTAAAACAATTAGAAGCTATTCAAATAGATGAGTTTTTTTCAAGGTAAATTACCTTTCTATCAATGTGGCGATAACATGCGTCACAAAGGCAAGAATCCTTCGTCAAATGTCTTTCTAGGTTCAAGATTTTTTGTCTTCTCGCGTCTGACTTCATTTGTGCTAAATGCATCGGCGTGTCCAGTGAACCGAATTTACCGAAGCAATAGCAACAAACATCTCCGCAACAGCGGCCAGGATGAATGGAAAAGGAAGAGGACTTTTCTGGAATCACGAGGGACTGTCGATCCTTGGATGGTGTTTCCTCATTGTCTTCGTCTGTATTGGAAGGAAACTTTGATTAGTATAAAACCTTCCCCAGGATTTTATTAAATTCCTATGCAAAGCGCTGTTATTATTTTTATAAAACATGCATTGTTATATTTGATTTTTCTACTGTTGCATTTTTTTCTACTATTGGATTTAGAGATTTCACCTGTAAAAAAGTTCATTCGGTTAAACTTTCCATCATATTCAACGGTAGGTATTCATTTATCCATAATATCAGCTCTCATTTAGCCACAAAATCAATATATTTTTAAAAATGGGATCATTTGGATAATAGAAATAAATGCGCTTTCAAAAATCCAAACCTCCTCAACCAATTTAAAAGCTGTCATTTTTGCCAACTAACATTCCCTTCTAGTCTTTGCTTTAACAGTGGTTTTCAACTTTAGTTTCTTTTTGGTAACTTTTGGTGATTTTTTGGCAAAATAATATTATGGAAAACTGGGATGATAAAGAAATGAATACTTGCAGTATTGAACTTCTTATTTTTTATTCAAACTAACTTCACTTGGTTTCAAATGCTGTCATTTGTTTTGAATATTAACCTTGAAAACTGAACTGTGTGAAGTTAGTTTACATAAAACAAGAAGTTGAAAACGATTAAGAGTTTAAGGCCATGTTTGCGTAACCTCAAAATTTTTTTACAGTTTTTTCAAAATCAACTTTTAGGGTTGCCAGACTTTCCATTTTTAATTTCCCTGACTTTTCCCTGACCTTTTTTCAACAATCCCTGACTTTTCGACATACCTACAGCAAACTCTAAACCCAAACAGAACTTTGACAAAACATAAAAAACATAAATAAAAAGAAAAATAAAACCGAGATACACAAATTCTTCAGCAAAGATAAAATTAACTCAGATTTAAAAAAAAATTCCCTGACCCATTTTCAAAATTCACTCCCTTGAGCTGTTACGTAATTCAAGTACGTTCCCTTAATAATTACGTTACTTAGTTCAGACTAATCACTGATATTATTTATAATTATATTTTGAACTATATAAAAAATTAAAATTACAAGCTTTCAGTAAAGAAATCTATTTGAAAATTTTAATATTTTATAAGGATTAATTTTATAATAATTATTTTTTTCCAAAAATTAGTGAAATCCTGGCAAAAATTTCGCCACGTCAAATCAAATAAAGTTTTATATAATCAACATTAATTGAAAAATTAATTAAATGACATTAAATGAAAAATAAAACCGAGATACAAAAATTCTTTAGCAAAGATAAAACTGACTCAGATTTTTTAAAAAATTCCCTGACCATTTTCAAAAGTTCACTGACATTTCACTGATTTCCCTGACCATGTTTTTGTTCCCTGACTTTTCAAGGATTTCAACGTCTGTGGCAACCCTGACTTTATAAGTATGAAAAAAAAATTTGCATAACAATTTTTTTTTGCTTTTTTCATAATTATAAAAATTGAGGACCAGGCCCACGTTTCTTAGTGCTTCATATTTAGTTTCCCAAATTTTCAACTCGATATCGCGTTTCGTGTGAACGTAATTGATTTTGAAAAAAAATTTTAAAAAAATTTGACCAACTTAACCAAAAGAACTTTTCTACAGGTAAAATGTCTAAACGGGTAAACAGTCCAGTGACTTCCCTTCATACTCAATGTTTGTAAAATGTAAATTCCAATACCAAAACCAAAGGACTGAACTGTTAAATCTTATTAGAGTGAACTCAACTTTTTCAATTGTTAAGTGAATTAAATATATTAAAGGTTTAATGTATTTTCGTGCACCACCCTCCAAGTGCAGTTTTGCAAAAAAGCAATATTGTGAGATTTTTGAAAAGCAATTAAGGGTAGGGTTCGATTAACAAAGTAGTTATTCCCGCAACCAGGATTACCGCAAGAGTGTCTGTGGTTAGTAGTCAACTTTCGGTTCGCACCAGAGCTGCTTTCTCCCACACCACTGGTTCCAAACTGAAAAAAAGAGAATAACTCAGATAAATTCAATCAATTACAATTCCATAACAGAGGTGGGAAATACTTCACATTCCATCACTGTCTTTGTTTCTTTTTTATTTTATTTCCTGCCTGACCAAAGAGCCCTTATTCTACTAGTGATAGTAATATTGCCCACCTCTAATACTAAAAAAAGAAACGAAAAATCATCTTTTCAACATACCTCCTTTTGAATGGTGTAAAATTCAAGAGATTCTCCTTCACCATCAACGCGACCTTGCTTTAAAACCATCTTCAGGGGTGAACGTGACCTCATCTTATCCTTCTCACGTCCTTTCTGGAATCTCATTTTCAAAGTTCCCGATGACTGTTCTCTTCTCGCCTTCTGATGATTCAATCGTTCAGCAGCTTTTTCCCAAGACTCGAGACCCAAAAGACGAAGAATTGCTTCTTTCTTTGCCTTTTCTTCCGGAGTTTCTTGGATTATACTACTCGAGGAGTCGCTCGATGTAGAAGCCTCATCGGAATCCTTCTGCGAAGTATCTGGTGTTTTCGTAGATTTTTCTTCATCCAATAATAAGCTTCCATTCTTGGAATCCTTTGGTATAAAACTTCCAGCATTGCTATCACTCCTCTCGGAGTCTTGCATATTTTCCAAATCGTTTTCGGATTTACTCCGATTACTAGATGCATTGACCTGAATTTTATTAGCTTCATTCTTCGTCTCGTTGGTAGAGGGCACAGAACATCCTCGAAGGGCTTCGGCTCCTTCTATAGATTTTCTGTACTTGTTTACAAGTTTGTTTTCGTTGATTTTCGCCACTTCATTGTCGAGTAAAGTTTCCTCCTTGTTTTGCTGGTCGGATTTCTTCCCATCCTTCCTGTTTCTTTTCGGCTTCAGATTCGAATTCTGAACAGACTTTTTGCCTTCCCTGGCTCTTCTCGTCCGAACTGGAACTTCCTCTTCCACTTTCGCGATACTTTGAGCATTATTTAAGGTTTGAGTGTCAACTTGCAGAGTCTCAACTTGCAGAGTCTCAACTTTTTCTTCAGACAAGATACTTCCATTGCTTTGAGTTTCGGTATTAGATGCGGGTTTCTCTTCCACCTCGACTTTTTCTTCTGCATTTTCGTTGACTTGAACTTCCTTCGCGTCTGCTTTCTTTTGTTTTTCCCGTACCCTCAAAACTCGCTTCTTCTGCTCTTCTTCCTTCAAACTGTCCTCATCTTCAGTTTTCTCCGATTTTGGCGAATTCTCGGACGATTCTGAAATACTAAGAACCAAACTCAAACTATCGCTACTCTCGGCTTGCTCATTAGATTTATCACTCTTGGTCTCAGTCTCTTCAGAAGCTGATTGTGTCAATGTTTGCAGAGAAGTTTCACTAATAGTATCACAGCCTTCGGTAGATAAATGATTATTTGTATGTACAGTTTCACTTTCCATTTCTACAGAAACAGATTCATCTGTAGTTTTCTCGCTGCAAGGCAAGGAAGATTCAACTGTAGAAATGACGTCATCTTGATTATCAACTTCCATTTTCATTGAAGGTACTTCTTTATCAGTTTCTTCTTTTTTATCACTTATTTCTTCTGCTACCAAAGCTTCAACTTCTCGAGAAATGCTTTCCAAAGTCTCGACTTCATCCGTCATTGAAACATTCAGGGTGAAATCATTATCAGAGTCTACAGTTTTGTTCGAAACATCCATCGATTCTCCAATGCATTTTTCTAAAGCTTCTTGCGGCTTTAGAATCTCAGGCGTTACAATTTCGATCGGAGAAGTGATTCTTTCTTCTTGATCTGCAGAATCGCATTTTGAAATTTCGATCTCAAGACAGTCTGTCCTCTCCTCAGAAATTTCTTGAACAGTTTTACTTTTGCCTGGTTTCTTCGAATTTTCTGGATCAGGAATTTCCTCAACTTTCGATCCTCTCAAACACATTTTCGTAACTGCTTTTGCTTCATCAACTTTCACATCCAAATTAGCACAATTTTCGGCCTCTTTCTCACTTCTTTGATTAACATCTTCTTGAACCTCGACTTGAATTTCAATCTCGTCCTTGTCACTCTTTTGATCATCATTAACTGAAATATTCGCTTCAGAAGATTCAACCTCTTCCTCCTTATTTTGCGATTGAGTATCGACCAATTCAATGTCTCCCATGACTAGTTTCTCAATTTCTTTGGCTGTATCGGCTACCTTCGGAATAGAATTCTCCGAGCTGTCTGATTTGACTTCCTTTTTGGAAATATTGGGCTTTTCTTCCTCGGTTCGTTCTTCCAATCCCACTTTTTGGGACTCTGTGCTCAGCGGCGTGACTATTTCTTCTATTTTAGGCACTTCGAAACTTTTGCTCAAAGCTTCGAGGCTTCGAACCTTCTCCTGGGAGTAGATTTTACTCTCGATAGACTTTGCGATAGTCAGCTTAATATTTTCTATCATCTGATCTATTTGAGACTTCGAAGACCCATCGCTTTTATCGGTGCTGAAGGCAAAAGGATTCACTTTTTTTACGTCAATGTTTAAACTATTCCTGCGACTTTTTGGCTTCTCTGAAATTTTCGCTAAAATCCGTTCTTTCTTCGGGATGTCCATGTTCACAGTTTTCTTGGATTCTTCCGATGTTTCTACTTTAGTTGTCGTTTTCGAATCCTCAACCTTCACCTCTTCAATTTTAGTTTCGTCGCTGGTTCGAGATTTCGCTTTCGACCGCAACGTTGGCCCGACTTCTATATTATCTACTTGCTCGCCGTTGTTATTGTTTTCTATTCCCGATACAATCTGAATAACTTCGTCAATGTGATTCATCGTCTCATCTTTTAGCAGAGGTCTTTTCTCCTCATCAAGGTCTTTACTCAAAAGAATCGTCCGAGAGTCATTGACACTCGATTCCGAAAAGGAAGATTCAGTATCTAGGTTACCATCCGAAATAGTCTCTGAAAATTGTTCCAGGGAGGCAGGTTCATCAGAATTGAGTCTTCCCCTCTTTCGCACATCCAGGTCCATCGATATCCCCGAATCGGAAAGTTGTCGAAGCTTCCCATTTCGCAAACTTCTCTGCCTGGGAACATTTGATCTCCTAACCTGGATAGCGTTTTGCAGTTGAGTGATTTGTTCGATTACAGGCGAATGTTCTTTTATTTCGGTCTCTCCATCGACTTCGATTTCTTTTTTTATTTCAATGTCGCAAAAGGATCTATCTCCTACAATCATCTTCTTTTTCCTTGTTCCCTTGACTTCACTTTTGTCCTCAGTCTCTTCCGATTCAGAATCGCTTATAAGACACGATGCAATGACTTCGTCAATCGTTACATCAACTGAATTTTTCTCATCTGAAAAAGGTTTTGCAGCTTTGTTATCAGCTCCACCCACAGATTTTAGAAGATTGTCTGCCGAATCCTTGAGATTCTTCTTGGGTTTCGCGTTCTTTGTATCCCAAAGTACAAATACTCCTGTGGGTGAGCTTTTATTTTCGTCTTTATTGATGGCCTTTTTCTGAAGAACTGATTTCACCGCTTTCCCAGTTTTAAAAGAGTCAGATTGTTTCTTGCCGAGCTTTGGACTGACTTTATTGACACTCACGCTTGTCAGTTCCTTTCCCTTATCTTCTCCAGTCTCGCCGTCCTCTGTGGTCTTGGTCGTTGCCTTGGTCTTTTTGAGGGTCTTGACGATAATCTTGGCTCCTTTTACACCAGAATCAGTTCCTTTTCCCTCGCTGTCTGTAGTTTCAGTCGAATTTCCTACAGCTTTCACTGCAGTGTCAACAACTTTCGCGTCTTGCTTCCGCTTCCTAGGCTTTAAAGTTTTCTTAACATCGGTGTTAATTCTTCTCGCGGTTTTTATGGGTATTTTCTGCTTGGCTTTGATCAGAGACACTTTCGATCTGAGTTTCTGATTTCGCTTAAGCTTCTCGAGTGCTTTTTTGCGAGGCAAACTAGCTTCTAGCTTTGGTGGGAGTTGGCTACCGGTTGCCACTGCATCTAGAATATTCTGAGCAATTTGTTGTTTCAAATTTGGCAGTGATTTGCCCTTTTTAGCTTTGTTGTCGGGAGAGGATATACTTGATTCACTCGCCTTCTGCTTAGATTTAGAAGGCGCTAAGGGTCTTTTCTCCCTGGATGCCATCTCACTTCCACCCACATTGGGCTCCTGAAATTAAACGCGAATATTCATTTTATAATTGAGTTTCTCTTCAGTTTTTGTACAGAGAAAAGCTATTAGGGAAATGTTGAGAGATGGGAGTGCTTTTTCGATGATTTGATATTTAGGGTTTTTGAGGACGTTCTTATCAATCGATTTAATCTAAACAACCTTCATGTGACTTATAAAAATTCTACTAAGGTGAAAAAAGGTAGTAGTAGCAGCAAAATCAACAAGCTTAAAAATAAAAACAGGAAAAAGTCCAGGAAGAAAATTAAGAGAATATTTGACAATTTTCTTGTTTTAATTTTCTACTTTTATACATCAAGGATAGGATGAAACTTTTAAAAGCTGCATACATTTTTTATTTTTAAGCACTTGATGCAAAATTGTTTACACTTGAAGCAGCTTTGAATGATTCGACGATTTATTTTTGAAGCCAAATAATTTTGCATTCACTTCAAACGCTTCTAAATATTGATCCATAAATTACAAATTAAAGCATCGTATACTTATTTTCAATAGGTATACGTTGATTCAACAATCTAAAAATTAAAAAAAAACTAAGTATTTAAATATTATCATGAATGTCAAGAAATTTAGATATAGATTCAAATGGGAAAAAAAGCAAGAATCCCTGTACAAATATATTCTAACCTCCCCCAGGAACCTAGACTTGACAGAAATTCTTAAACACGCTTCTAATATCTTTTATCTTTCGTAAAACATTAAAAATATCAAACTACGTTCTATGATAATAAGTCAATTATCCATGTGGAATTCCCCTCATAGGTTTAATCTTTTCCTGAATTAATGTGCTCCATTTTAGGAACTAATTAGATTGTATTCGGCTTTCGAATCTACACTCTAAATAATAAATAACAGTCCTCAAAATTAAATAAAGAGTTTCAAAAGGTTGAATTTAAAATGTAATGATTTAAGTAGTTAAAGAAATTCCATATATACGAGTGACCTACTTAGACATTATAGATTTTTCATAACGTAGGTATAACTCGGCTTTTCACACAAGGAAACATTTAAGTTATTAAAGATTTAAACGTATATTTAACTGCATAAAATTAAGCTTATCTGAATACGAGTTTCCTCAAAGTTTTGTAGTTTCCTTTGCATAACTCAAAATATTTTTAGATTCTAATTTTAGCCATTCACATTGTTAGAAGTCATAAAAATTTCTTGAAATTAATAATTAATGCGCGAATATGATAATTCAAATAAATTCGCATAATGAGTACATTGAAAATAATATTGTATAGCAAAATATTGCAGATAAAAAACGCATAGCATAATTACCATAACCAAAGATGCATGAATCGAAATTTCCATAGGGTATTAAGGGTAGATTCTCATGGAGACTTGTTTGCTTGAGTCTACAATGATGGGACTGAAGCACCTTCTTTGAATATATACCTGAGTCAGCCTCTAAGAATTTACTAATGTCCCTCAACCAAGTTTCCGAATGAAAATGTACCATAAACGTTCCAAGAAAATAAGGGTTCAGATTTATTTCAATTAATTTTCAGGAATTTAAGCGACTAATCAAATGAAAGGTTTAAAATTCAAATGAAGGTAAACGTTCCAGTAATTATGACCGTAAGAGATTTCACTGACTTCAAATAATGTTTAGAAAATTGTCTGGGAAGGATGACTTGCGAAATTTTTGGTACTAATTAAAGTATTGAACATCCTAGAATGTTAAGGATGGCCGCCAAACTTCATTGTCAACATTTCCTGATTTTTCCCTGACGAATTTTTTATTTTCCCTGACTATTAATATTTAAAGACCAGAATTATAATATTATAACATTTTTAACATGCATTCTTTTATAAATGGAATAAAGAAATTTTTTAAATGGTTAATGTATTTTTTTACAGCTACTCAAACTGCTAATTACAGAAAATCCCTGACTATTACAAGGTTTTTTCAAAATCCCTGACTTTTCCCTGATTTCCTTACCTGCGGCCACCCTGTTTATAAGTAATTAAAAATCAAAAAGTACCGACGATCCAATAATCATGATTCACAAATGTCTCATGTATGAATAATCGTAAGTGCTGGCTGTCATAGGCTTCGTGAAAAAGCTTAAATTGTTTTTAAATTAGTTTTCACCGATTTGATAGCAAAATAAACGATCAGTGTAAAATTGCGTTACAAAATTTAAAAAAATGGAAGATGTCGTAAGACTTTGATGGGTAATCAATACAATGATTGGCCACTTCAAACAAATTTCAAGTTGTATTAAAGTTTCAAATTATCATATTAATTTAAGGGTTAAAAGTAGTTAAGATACTTTATATTTTAAGAAATTAACAATAATATCAAAAACATAATGATTGGCCCCGACGCATAGTGATTAGCATAGGCCAATGAATAAATTATTGGCCTCTGAAAAATGGTGAAATATCGCCATTGGCCCCCTCAATCACAGACGAAAGTGATAAATATTAATCGAAACTACATTGCTGATCACGAGTATGACACCACCTGTTTATCGAATACTGCTTATTAAGATTTTTTAATGGTAATTATATGCGGCTTAAATTTTTTTCTCTGAAATAGGTTGAAAGCTATCGGAATTTTATAAAATAAGCCAGGATGAAGTCATTTTCTCAATTTCTGAAAAAGATATTGCAAAAGTAGTGCAAATTTCAATGTTTTCTTAAAATATAAATAAAATCTAATGTAATAAACATTTTTCAATGTCGTTGGAATAATTTTATAGGTAAATTTCTATAAAATTGCACCAACTTATCACCATACATGTAAACAAAATTCTCTCATGCTGTAACATTGTTTCTTTTTTAACGAGTTGAAACATGGCTGAATTATAGTCATGGGTGAATCTATATTAATTCACCAAACCATAGGTTAATTTATTTACCGGGTGTCAATATACAGGGGCCTGAAGTTTTACACTTTTTCACGTGTGTTTTCACCTTCTCGTTAGTGTAACTTCTTTTAGGCTAATCCCACTGGACTTTTATTACAGTGTTTTGGAAAGCTCTTTTCATGTACTTTAAGCCTATCCATTTGAAGTAATAAAAACCGAGCTGCAAATTAAAGCACTCGAAGTGGAATTTTGGAATTTTAGACTTTTAAAATTGAAATTTAAAAGTTTTTTAATTCGAAAATTTTGTATTCAAATGCTCAATAATTTACACGTATAAAATCGAAGCTAATAACACTTTTCATCATGAAAATTTTTAATTATATACAGTTAAGCTGCCAAATAAAATTTTTTGAACTTTTATAAATTGTAGAGTTCAAAGATACAGATTCAGTTCCAAAAATATCAATCCACGTTATCATTTATCATGCTCTAAGTGGAAGAATCAATCAATGAGTTTAACAATTTTCAAAATTATGTCATTTTAAGCAATTCTAAGCTAGAAACATTAAAAATTGAACGATTACATTTTTTTGATTAACTGAACACTTCTTAAATTTAAAAGTTAAACTATTTTTATTTGAATAGTTTAAAAATCCTTAAAATGCCTGAAAATTTTATTTGAAAATCTTGAAAAATTTACATGTTGTTTTACATTATTTCAAATTTTTAATTATTTTTGAAACTTTTTCAGAACTTCTAAACATCTTTTAAAATGATTTGAATTTTTCCTAAAATTAAAAAAAATCCTGCCAAATTAAAAAACAATGTCCTTAAAATCGTCCACATTCATTTTTGACAATTTTGTCAATCTTTCTAAATATTTTCTTTAAATTAATTTCTCAAAATAAAAAATCATTTTTAATTTTCCTAGGAATTATAAAGAAATGTTTTTATTCTTTTGAAGAATTTCACAATTCTTAAAAAGCTTCTAAATTTTTTGTTCGAAATCTGCAAAAATCTATATTTTGTTTTAAATTAGGTACGAATAGCCGGATTCTGTCGGTACACGCACACACTTCGTTTAAATGATTTGAAAACATTTCAAATTTTAAATTAATTTTGAATCTTTTCAAAACTTCTAAATATCTGTTCAACTTACTCGAATTTTTCTAAGAATAATAGGTGTTCAACTGATATTTACACATCAATATTCAACAATGACTTAAAAATTAAAATTTTTAAAATAGAACACTTAAATTTGTAACGCTCAAAGTTTAGTTTTTTTTTGCTTAGTTTTGAATCTTTGATTTATAATTACTGATTTTAAATGAATATTCAGTTATTTATAAATAATAAGTAGTTGATCTTTTCTTAATTAAAAATTTTAAAATTGAATCGTTTAAAAATATAATATTTTAGACTGAAACAATATTTGAAATTTAATAAAAGTCTTGAATTATGAATATATTACTTTGAATTTATTTTAAAATTGAAAATAGTTTATAAAGTTTCAATCGGGCGTTTACATTTCTTGAAGTTCAATTTAAAAAATCAATAATTATTTATATTCACAGTTGATCAACCAAAGTCTTGGATTATAAACGCTTTGAATTTTGAATTGTTCAAGTCTTTAAAACTGCGTTTTAAAATTCTTCAAAATAAATTGTACGCTTAAAAATTAAAATCTAAAATGGAAAATTTTTAGAGTGAAAGATTTTTGAATTACGCATTCTAAACTGAATGATATCATAATTTAAAAATATAACAATTTAACTAATTATTTAAAAAACGGTTAAAATCAAACTTGGCCAAACATTTTTTCAAAAAACGTGTACAATTCCCGGTTAAAAAATGAATTCACTGTCATTTCCCGTTTTTTCCCGGTCTCATAAAATTCCCGGTTTCCCGGTCCAGCGGTCACGCCCTGGACTACACTAACAAATTTTTTTTCTATTTTATTTTATTTTTTGAAAATCAAAATTAAAATTGATTGTTTGAAGAAAAAAAAAACGATACTTAAATTTTTTTTTCTATTTTAAATAATAGCTTTTTTATACTCTTTGAAAACATGTAGGAGAAAAAGTGAGATGGAAATATTTTCCTGGTCAATTTCATTTTTTTACGCTCTAAGGTACCACGTTTGACCTACGCAGCGCCCGGGCACGAATACTGGGTGGGACTTACGGTCTAACGTACCTCAATTAACACAGTGTTAACTAAATTTTGCCCACGAAATTCCCGGTCAATTCCCGCATTTTTTCCGCTTATAAATATAAGGTCCCTTTTACGCTAGAAATATACATACAATGTATAGTAGGTTGCCACATGCGTAATTTGCTCGATTGTAATATTACAATTTATTCAAAAAATACATTTTTTAATTGTTTAATAAGTTTTAAGAATTTAAATTTTAAGTCAGAAAAAAAGCAGCGCAAGTAGCTGAAAGGGTCAATAAAAAATTATAAATTATAAGGAAATGAAATGCACTTCCCACATCAAAAATAAAATCAATGGCAATTCCCAGATTTCATTAAACTCCCGCACAGTAGACACCCGGTTTAAAACTCTTGAGATTTGTGTGTGTGTGTATGTTTATTATATAATCATATCATATATCACAATCATATGCACACACACACACACATACACACACAATAATCATTAACAATGCGAACTAACTTCCTTTTGCTTTCTTGCTCTTTTCTTTGGTAATCTTTCTTTCTTTTTTAATTTTCGGGCAAAAATCAGTTTTTTCCTCTAAGGAATACCGTTTAAGGGCAAGATGAGTTCCATCTTTGGTCGGAATCATTCCGACCGAAGATGGAACTCATCTTGCCCTGAAACGGTATTCCTTAGATGAAAAAACATTTTTACCCGAAAATTAAAAAAGAAAGAAAGGTTACCAAAAAAAGAGTAAGTAAGCAAAAGTAAGACTTTATGTGTAGAGGTGATTCAAACTAAGTTCTTGAGTGTTCGCATTATTAGTGATTATTATATGTATGATTATGATATATGATTATATAATATAAATACAAACCAAAAATCATCCCAAGGCAGTTAAATTTAAGTTTAGAGGCACGTTCGTCCTTACAGTATTCGTGCCCGGGCGCTGCGTAAGTTGAACGTGGTACCCTTGAGCGTACAAATCTCAAGTTAACCAAGAAAATATTTCCATCCCACTTTTTCTTCTACACGATTTGAAAAAGTATCAAGAAGCTATTTATTTAAATAGAAAACCAAATTTTAAGTGGCATTTTTTCAAAAAATCAGTTTTAATTTTTTGTTAATTTCAAAATGAAAAAAATCGCTAGCGTAGTCATAAAGTACGTGAAAATAGCTTTCCAAAATACTATAATAAAAGTCCAATCGGATCAACCTAAAAGAAGTTACACTAACGTGAAGGTGAAAAAGCACCTGAAAAAGTGAAAACTTCAGGCCCCTGTTGACAACCGGTTGATAATAATGGACCTATGGTTTCGTAAATTAATATAGGTCTACCAGGACTATAATTCGGCTAAGTTTCAAACTGATCAAAGAAATAATAATTTTAGGTGGGAACACTTGACGTATTATGCCCCAGATATTGCTTCTATGGATTACCAAAATTATATTCCTACTCGTGTACAACCGTTTATGAACCAGTGTAAACCAGTGAAAGCTAGTTTTTTTTTTAATTTTAAACAGCTCATTATACACAATTTTCAAATAAAACATCTTCACATTATATTTCTCCTTTTTAATTCATCTTAAAAATGATTTCTTTACGTGTTTTATATCATCATTAGGACATTTCAAACGAATATCAGAATGGCACGTTATGAATTCTCAACAGCAAACTTCATAATTTAAATTTGGGATTTCGCTACACCAGCGACAATTTTTTCTTAATTTATATAAATATTAAAGTACACATAATTTTTTTTTGTCGAAACTTACAAGTGCATTCATATAATTGAAAATAAGATATCTATAATGTATTTGATTAATTTCAAATAATTTAGTGGAAAGCCTTATCCGTTACACCAGCGACATTTTATTTGTACGAGCGCATTTTCTCATTTATATGAAGAAATAACTTTGCTAATATTAGAAATTAGTAAGGGGGCATGAAATTATATTCTTCCTTAAAGATTAAGCTTCAATTGTCTCTAAACGAAAACCTTTGGTAAACGTTTTTGCCTGTGTAGAAGTAAAAAATGTTACTGTTCTCCAGCGACACGGAAACTTTGGGACAAACTTTAAGATACAATTACAATTTTTCTATACACCCAACGAGATTTTGTTTAATTTCTCTAGAATCTAGATTCTACAATCATTTCTAAACAAAACATGTGATTTTTAGGTTTTTACCTTATAAAATATAAAAATGACGAACTTTAAAGTATGTCAAAATATAAAATGGACATTATATTAGAATGACATTTGGCATATATCAGAGATGAATTTACCGTCTGCATTATCTGTTTATGTATAAAAACTATTGTCCGATGTAGTTCTTGTTACAGGAAAACGTACCTCATAGTTAATTAATCTTAATCCAATCATCAAACACCAATAAATAACGAGGACATCAAATCTAAAGGTTACTGAGAATTGCCCATATATACATTTGATTTTTATTATTATTTTCCTAAAGATGAGATGCCTTCGAATTTTTCCAACTGTTTTGTATCAACTTTGTTGATACAAAACACTATTTTTTGCAATACCTTCTTTAAAAAGTGACAAGATACCTTCATCCTGGCCTATTTTATAGAGAATTCAGATAACTTTCAAACTATTCAAAAGACAAAATGTTAACTCTCATATAATTAACACTAAAAGAACTTAAGGGCGTTGAAAAACAGGACCGAATCTCAAAATTGAATTTCCTGATTTTACTGCATAAATACTAGAATTACATCTTTTTTTAGATAATTTGGGCCTATTCCTATTACGAATCAAATCTGTATTCGGAGTGAAAAATTGGAAAATTTCGAATAGTTCTTGTGTAAAACGTGTTTTTCATGTTCGGGCTGGAATAAAAGAAAAAGTTTTACACAAAAACTATTAGAAATTACCCAATTTTTCACTCTGAATAAAGATTTGATTCAAAAAAGGAATAGGCCCAAATTATATAAAAAAAGATGTAATTCTAGTATTTATGGAGTAAAATGAGACAATTCAATTTTGAAGTCGGGTCCTGGTTCCAACGCCCTTGAGTAATCATCGAAAAGCTTTGATGGTATCATATACGATACATGAAGAAATCATATTTTTCTCTTTGATTCTCGACTAAACAATGAAAAGAAAATAAAGTAGAAAAAAGTAGAGTTTGCCATAGAAGAAAAAAATTCCCAATTCTAAATAAACTACCCAGGGGTTTCCCGTTTATTAAAAATTCCCAGGGCTTTCCTGGTACGCTAGACACCCTGATTATGACTTCGCTTTATTCACGATGACAAAGATTGGCCACCAATTTTCTATTTTCCCTGACCGTTATAAACTTTTCTGTCATGTATAAAAATAACCTTACAACCTCGGGATCAATAATGTTAATGCAAAAAAAAAGTTTGCTTCTACATTTATCTGAAACATTTTTAGTGACAACTGCAATACATAATTTTATAAACTTCAATAACAGTTTAGCGAAAATTCCCTGACTCTTTCACAGGTTTCCCTGACATTCCCTAACATCCCCCGACCAGTTTTAAATTCCCTGACTTTTCCGAGTAGCAACCCTGGCAATTGTTAATCAAAAGTTTCCAATTGTCTGGTTTTGCACGGCAGTATACAGTTTGAGATGTTCGAATTGAAAATAACTCAAATAAGCTCAAAATGGAACATGTAAACGTAAAATTTTGACAACTTCGTCCCAGTCTTCATAACGTGCGATAACGAGACACGATTACTCGAACCACTGTTCGTTCTGGCTGTACCTGGAAACGTGACCGATATTTTTTTATACGCCAAAGTACTAAGTGCAGATTTCACTTCGTTTTATGGAACAGAAATTATCTTTTATTACGGAAAAACGATTTTTTCCCAACCAAGTGATCTTTTTAAAAAATCTTTTACGCAAAAGGAGCTCAAAAAGGGGAAATAGGGTCATTTTTTCTTGATAGAGGGGAAAAATGAAACATTAATTGTAAAATGTAGAAAAGAAGAAATAATCTTTTTGTACGAAATTTGATATTTGTAAATAATGTTAAATGCTTTTTTAATGATTTCTGCCCATTAAAGAATTTATTTTAAAAAAATGGATATACTTAGTTTGACAATCCATTCACGAAGATATAAAAAAGTCTGACAAAAAAATGCTAAATAAACAATTTTTGTATGTTTAAAATCGTTCTTATAATCAAGCATACTTTTTCTTTTACAAATACTATCATTAATAATAAAATCGTGATACTTATAAGTATCATTAAATATTTCTTTCCAAGATTTGTAATTTCGGCCATATTATAATTTAATACTTTGAATGTAAATTTGAAAGCACACGCGCCTGAAATATTTTAGATTTCAAAAATATTGAATTTGTATTGAATCAACGAAAAAACATTTTGGCTTTGAAGTTTTATTTAAATTCGAGAAGTTTAGTTTGAAATCGTTCAAATAAACATTAGTACATTTTTTTGTTGGTAAGAATTTTATATAAAATGTGAGACTGCTCAACACTCCTATAAAGATTTAAAACTCAAGTGGATCAATTTTGCACCTTTGACTTTTAATTTTTCAAGTTAGAACATTTAACTTTGTACATTTCAATTAAAAACTGTACACTTTCTAATGCTTCTTTTTAAAATTACTATTGCATATATATATATATATATATATATATATATATATATAT